>JAOWBW010000613.1:0-147185 GCA_026119855.1 Campanula takesimana | reverse complement strand
TAAAAAAATAAAAAAATGATCATTTGCATTTTTCTCTCTCCTTTATCATGCGATGTGAAGAAACTGTTGGAGCAATTATCTCATATCGAGAATTAACTAGCAACTGCCTGACTATATAAAGATTCAGGGCTACTCTTCCCATTGCCAATTGGTTTTGGGATGAAACCTCAGACTTTATCGTGGTGTCAGAGCTGACCCTTTACACGTTGAGAGCCCAAATTGGCCCACTATGATTTATCCCCGCGTCACCCCTTGTCCACGCGTAAACCCAAAGTTCGGCTACGTGAAGGGGGCGTGTTGGAGCAATTATTTCATATCGGAAATAAACTAGCCATTGCCTGATTATATCGTAAAACGTTGGTCCAAATAATGTAAAACGTGTGCGACCCAACATAAAAACAAGTTGTGTATCAAACGTTTTATAAAATATTTTCATCACTAGAGCTGTGCAACAAAGATGCTGCATTAGTTCGAAATCCCTAAGATGGATTTGAGCTGAGCGGTTGAAATGTGTGAAATGTTTGGCGGTCCAATTTTATGAGTGTACTAGATGTAATCTTGCATTTAATATACCGATTGGATGAGATTAAATGGTGTACTAACTGTCTGAAATCACTTTCATTGTTAGGAGCTATTAATATTAAGATCAAAATCTAGCAGACGAGATTGATCAGACAGATAGGCTGTTCTATTGCACATAAGTCAAATTCAACCAACAAGCACATAGATCACCTGGTAAGGATGGTTTTAGCTTAACCAGGGTTTCGAGTTTGAACCCTGAGAATGCAACATTGTTAAAATCTTGTTGGGAGAGATTTGCCGCCCTTATGGTCCTACCCGGCTCGGAGTGATAGCTCACTTTACTACCATTTTTGTACCAAAATAAGTCAAATTCATATTACGATAAATTGCTACTCATTTGTGTTATTTCGATAAAATTTAACACAAAAATTACAAAATATCATTTATCGTATTACTATAAAATGTAACTCATAATAATCCAATTCTTGTGTAGTTAAAATGCAAATGTCCTTATGCACTTAACACTCACCAATAAAAGCAACATCCATCAAAGATCTATTCTCATGCTCCTCACACCCTTCACTCCTAAAAATCTCTTTTAGGAGTGATCGAAGGTGAGTAAACAACAATGGAGAAGAACACCAACACCCGACATTGTTCTATCTCCACCCTTGTCCAACAATATTGTTATCTTCTTCTTCTTCTCTCCTCAATTTTCGTCCCGGTAACTCGTGCTTTTGACTACGCCGATGCTCTCAAAAAAATCTCTACTCTACTTCGAAGCCCAACGTTCCGGCCGCCTGCCGTACAACCAACGTGTCAATTGGCGTGACCATTCCGGCCTCACCGATGGTCTTGAACAAGGGGTACATGTCTCTATTTGCCTTTTTAATTAACTTTTTGACAAAAATTAAGGAAAAGATTTTTGAATTTGAATTTTGTAGGTGGATTTAGTGGGAGGGTATTATGATGCCGGAGACCACGTTAAGTTTGGTCTGCCGATGGCATTCACGGTGACAATGTTGTCGTGGAGTGTGATTGAGTACGGCCACCACATTGCCGGCGCCGGAGAATTGGAGCATGCCGTTGAAGCCATTAAATGGGGGGACTGATTATTTCATTAAAGCTCATACCAGCCCTAATGTCTTATGGGCTGAGGTAAATCCAAAAACCGGTTATGGGGTTTTTGTTGTCATTATTTGAAATTGAAATGAGATTAATTTAATGTGAGTTAATTAGTGCAGGTGGGTGACGGAGACACTGATCATTATTGCTGGCAACGGCCGGAGGACATGACGACATCCCGGCAAGCATACAAGATTGATGAGAAGAATCCCGGGTCGGATCTAGCCGGAGAGACGGCGGCAGCTATGGCAGCAGCATCCATTGTGTTCAAGAAAAGTAACCCACATTACTCTCAGTTGCTATTACACCATGCCCAGCAGGTCAATATCTTTTTTTTTTTGATACTCCATTCCGTTAGTCCATAATTTTGATGCCTAATTAGTTTATAATAAATTACAGTTGTTTGAATTTGGGGAGAAATATAGAGGAAAATATGATGTGAGTTTGGAGGTGGTTCGGAATTACTATGCATCAGTGAGTGGATATAAAGATGAGTTATTATGGGGAGGTTTGTGGCTATACAAAGCGACCGACAATGGCTACTACTTGGATTATGTGATTAAGAATGCTAATGAGTTTGGTGGGATTGGCTGGGCCATTACTGAGTTCAGCTGGGATGTTAAGTACTCTGGTCTCCAAATCCTTACTTCCATGGTAATTTCATTTCTTCCCCTCCCCTCTTACAATCCTTCCCCCCCCCCCCTCTACCCTTTTTATCCATACCAAAATTTTACTGTAGTTGTCACTCACTCATTAACTAACTGCTGTTGAAATACTTCAATATTTGTTTAAACATCTAATTAATCACTCACAATTAAAATTTTGTCAACTACTCCCCCGGTCCAAAATATCTGTCGCTTTTGAGCAATTTTTTTGGTCCAAAATAATTGTCACTTTTGAGTCAAAACAATTAAAATTCCTTATTTACCCTTGCATTGGAAGTTGTTTTACTTTATTAATCGACTTAGTGAGTGTAATAATGTAAGAAAGTTGAACAATAAATAAGGGTAAGCATGGAACTTTCACCATTAATATGCCTTAATAATTGCATTTCTTAATCTTTGTGAAAAGTCAAAAAACGACAGTTATTTTAGACCGGAGGTAGTATCTTAAAACAGCCCTTGTTTAAAAGAAGTTGCTTAAAGACACTTAAAAGACTTAAAGACACCGTTGTTGATTGTACTAAGTTACAAATCAACTAGATGACATAGATGCTTAAAAGATAGGGGCAATTAAGAAAATACTACGAGAAAAGCTTAAATATATTGACTCGTCTAGTATGCTATTCTTTTTGAGACGGATGAAATATCATACTCCCTCTGTCTCAGAAAGATAGTCCACATTTTTTCGTTGTTACTATAATTATGTTAATGTGAATCTAAAAATTGATATTAATAGCATTTATAATGGTGTATCAAGAACAATTTCAAAAAATTTCATTAGAATAATTTCAAAAATTTTCATTAGAATAATTAAAAGTATCCTTCATTATTACTCAAAGTTCTTTCGTAAAACCCATAAAAATAGGAGAATATAATTATGGGACAGAGGGAGTATTAAATACATTAGATTATTAATTTCAATTAGTGGCCAGCATCTATCAAACTTGTTGTATAAATAATCAAATTGCTCTTAAAATATTGCATAATAACATGTACCACCTCAAATTTTAAGGGGGGGGGGGGAATTTAGTCATTAATGGTAACATAATTGATAGATGCAATCTCCTATTAGCTATAATATGTAAGAAGGAGGTCAATTCATCATACCATCTAAAAATCACATGAGGTTATTCATAATTTGCCTTTCATTTTCAAGACTTAAATCCTTGTCTATTTTGGTTAATTTTGACAAGGTGGGGTTTGAAATGAGTCAAGAATAGTTAGTTAGTTTATGTGTTACAATTGGAAGATTTAAAAGGTGAAAGGTAGAGGGAGTGAAGAGTAATTAAAGTATATCCCCATTATTCTCCATCCCCTATTCTCAAATCTCACTTATAGATGCGAGGGCAATTGAATTTACTTTGATGTTGGGAGAGTACAACCCCATGTGCCACTACTAATACTTCCCGTGGCCATTGCTTTAATAGCTGCCAAGTGTCGATAGAATGTGGTCAATTCTACTGTTATATACTCCCTCCGTCCCACTACAACCAATGGCGGACCTAAAATTTCTTATAAACGGGGCAAAAACCGCATAAAATAAAGGGCAAAACAAATATTAATGTATTTTTTACTTTACATTTAAGGGGGGCCGCGGCCCCAATTGAGACCGTATAGATCCGCCCCTGATTACAACTGAGGTCAACATGTGAAGCATAATAATTAAGAAAAATGTAGCATATATGTAGAAGAAAATAAAAAGAGAATGAGTTAGGTAAATATTAGTATTTGTTGAAAAATTAAATGGTGGAAAATGAAGAGAAAAAAATGAGTGGGGTTAAATTGTGAGGTTAGTTGAATACTCCCTCTGTCCCAGAAAGATAGTCCACTTTGGATTTTTGACGGTCAACACATGTGAACTTTGACCAAAGATTATTATCAATCTAATCATCCCAATGAAATTTTAAAAATTGTCATTGATAAATCACTTGATGATTAATCAATAACATGTTTTAGAATTTCACAAGGATGGTTAAATTGACATTTTTATTTAGTCAAAGTTCACTTGTATTGATCATTAAAAGTCAAAAGTGGACCATCTTTCTGGGACAGAGGGAGTATAAAATATTAAACATTTTTATTTTGGGCAGTCTCACTTGTAGTGGGACGGACTGAAAAGGAAACCATTCTCACTTGTGCTGGAACAGAGGGAGTACTTCGTATTTTTGAACACGTAAATTTTAAAATAAACTCGGGTAAGTGTCGTGAGTATGAAAAATAAATTATGAAATAACATGTGAAGTATGATATAATAAGTAGATACTATTAGTCATGAATATGCAAGCGACTTACATTGAATAAATTAATAATTTAAATGTCTCATTTTAAAATTGTAGAAAAGTGTAAAGTGAGATTGCAAGTTGAAGATGGAGAGAGAGTAAAGGTATTCGACGTATCAGACACAGTTTAATAGCATAAAAGATCTAAATTAAATATAATCTGGACCATTTAACCATTAATAGGGGCATATTTGTCTTTCTACTCTTACCACCTACCAATAAGAACAATTATTTGCGGAGGTGGTCTCCCATGAGAACAAGGGGATCCATCTCATGTATGAGACGGGTCACCCCATGACCCATGGGCATGACCCGTCACGTGGCAGCCTCCCAGAGATCAATTTTTTTTTTTTTTTTTTAGTTTTTATATTATTTTTTCGGCTTTTCCAGCCGTTGACCAAAAGTAATAGTTACCATAACTTAATGTAATGACTGAATACTTATACTTATAAAGTAATATTATTCATAAGTAAACGTAACACATGTTTTACAAAAACAAAAGCTCATTTTACCCATTTTTTCAAATGTAATACTAACTATAATTACATGAACCAAACAATATCTAAATGTAATTATAATTTATACTGAAATGAATAATGCTTTTGCAAAATGTAAATATTGTGTACTTTGATTAATTTTTTGAAAGAAAGTAACATTTGAAAAGTAACAAACATATATATGAATGTAATTGTTTGTACAAGTAAATGTAACACTTTAATAAAAGAAATTATAACATACTTCTATAGATAATGTAATACTTTTGAGAAAATTTGGGGGAAACTAGTTTCTCCCTAAGTTATAAAAAGTCCTGTTTTTTATAGGAGTTAAAGTTTAGGGTTTAGGGTTTAGGGTTTAAGGTTTAAGGTTTTAAGGGTTAAAAAATGGATTTTTTATAACTTATGGAGGAACTAGTTCCCCCAAAACCAACTCAATACTTTTACATGTAACACTAATCAAGTGTTTTAGCTCTAAAAATGTAAATGGTTGAATTATTACTTTTTCTATACATATATGTTACAATTATGTTAAACATTATTACATATAAGTAACACGTTCGTTACATTTTAGTTGTAATAAGTATTTCTTTGGCAAACGAAAAAAACATAAAAAAAACACTGTTACTTTTCTATATATATGTATTACTTTTATGTATACAAACTGTTACTTTATATGTATACAGTCATTACATTATGTTATAGTAACTATTACTTTTGACAAACAAAAAAAAAACAAAAAAAAATATAAAAAAATAAAAAAAGCAAATATATATATTATTTTGGGCCTATGAGAGGCTGCCACGTGGCAAGGTCGACCCCTGGGTCCTGGAGCCGGTTCGTGGGTCGGGCGGGTGGGTCAAAAACTGACCCGTCTCATGGATGAGACGGGTATAGCAGGTCTCACGGAAGTTTTAATCTTATTTGCGTATACGTAGTTGAACTATATAGAACCTATATCTCTAGTCGAATTCTGTAGACCCATATCTCTGATTCGGAGGGAGTATCACAGACTCATGTTGCCTTTTGGACCATTAAAAGTTTATATTTTGGGTCTTTAGTAGGTCATTTGGGGTGAAAGGATTGTAACATTACCTAGGTCACATGTTACAACGCAAGAAAAAAAAAAAAAAAAATGATCCCACAGTTGATGGTCAAAATTCTAATATAAATGGTGGCCACATGCAAATGCCCCCCCCCCCCCCCCCCCCCCCCCCCCCCCCCCCCAAGAGTCAAAATCAATGTTTCCGGCCCACATATTCTGATTTTGGGCTCATTATTGCCTAACACACCACTCAGTAATCACTCGCTGAAAGAATTATACCAAGTTTTTTGGACCACTCTGGTATTATTCCATGTTTAATCATAGTACTTGCATGTTTCTCTTTTGTATCTAGCATCACTAGATCTCTTCTACTAGGATTTGGAATCGGTGCGTGACAAATTTGCTGTCACACTACTACTGCGCACAGATTTGTTGTTTCGCTGTAGTGCGTCTGTTGAGATTTTTAACTTAACCGTTTTCTCAAATGTGCAGTTGCTCGCAGACAAAAAACACGAGAAGCATGAAAATATATTAAAACAATACAAATCAAAAGCCGAGCACTACATTTGCGCGTGCCTAAACAAAAACAATGACACCAACAACATCCAGAGAACGCCCGGAGGCCTCTTATTCATACGTAAATGGAACAACATGCAATACGTCTCCTCAGCCGCGTTTCTTCTAATAGTATACTCTGATTTCCTCAAACGATCAAACGAGATTCTCAGTTGCCCTCAAGGAGAAGTAACTCCGGAAGAGGTTCATAGCTTTGCCAAATCACAAGTTGACTACATATTGGGCTCTAACCCGATGGGCTTGAGCTATTTAGTGGGCTTTGGGCCCAAATACCCGGTACGGGTGCACCATAGGGGTGCCTCAGTTTTGTCGTATAGAGATAGTAAAGGGTTCATTGGGTGCACCCAAGGTTATGATAATTGGTACAGTTCCAATGGGCCGAACCCGAATGTGATAGTTGGGGCCTTAGTTGGTGGGCCGGATTCGGAAGACGGATTCAGGGATGAGAGAGGGAATTATATGCAGACGGAGGCATGTACATATAATACAGCACCACTGGTGGGGGTTTTCGCCAAGTTACATAATCTGGTAAACTCCCCTTTAGTTGCTTCTTACTAAGTAAATTCTATATATATAGTTTATACTATAAGTCAAATATAGGATGTTTTATATTAAGTATTTTCATTTTCTTTTTTGTTTTATTGTGGCTCAATTTTAACTGTCCAGCCCAAATGTCCATTTTTTTGCTCTTTTTTTTTTTTTTTTACCTGGTGAAGTCAATTGTATCAAAACTTATGTAATCTTGATTAAAAAAAATGTAAGATTTGTTGTGTATGAATGATTTTAAAAACTTATTTTACTGCATGCGTGATGACTTTGTTTGAGTCGAGCAAATATCAAGGACTCTAAATCACACATGATTTAACAGCTCACAGATAATAGAGTTTACCTATCTATAAATTTTTCAAAGAAGTAAATCAAGCGTGAATGAGTTTGATGATACAAATTCAAGGATACTCACACGGACAATAGGGTTGATCTCCCGATGAATGTACCAAAGATGTAACAAAATAAATTGAAACCCGTTTTAATTTTAATCGGATGTTATAATTCCTGTTACGTAACATTACTTGTTCTATTTGGTAATCATCAACCCATGTGGCTTATGTTAAATGAAGAGCATAACTTATGGTGGTTTGACCACCGGATAGTGACAAATAATACTTTCACTGTTCCATGAAAAATTATATCAGTTTTTTTTTTTTTTTTTTGGATTTGTCTCAAAATAAGAAATATTGTTAGTGAAAATTTGTCATAATACAAGCAATAGTATAACCATATAACAAATGTGATGGAGATCAACATAATAGGGATATATTTAGGTTTTATTTTAATTATTTGCTATTTAATTGTAATTTTCGAATTTTTATTTAGATAGGTAATAATTTTATGTTTTAAAGTAGATTTAGGCTTTATTTTGATATTTTAGGAGTCTATTAGGTTACCATATTGATTATGAGTATTTTTAGAATGTTTTGACTTGTTTTCCAAGTCCTAGGAACCCTATATAATTAGGGGTATGTTTAATTCCGAAAATCAGTTGATTTTATTGAAATTTTCATTGAATAAACTTGAGAGTTTATTTTTTCAATTTTCTCGAGCAAAAATTGTCGATTGATTGCTGAATTTCTCGAGCGAAATACAGTAGTTAATTCTATCAAGTCTTCCGCTACGTCAACAAATGACTCGTTTTGTCATTTTTGATTTTGTCATTTTTTTATTTCTATTGAAGAGCCTCATTTTCTTAAAATATAAATTTTATGTTGCTTCTTTATCACAATATCTTTCCACTTGCTCTCTTCATTTTCACAACACCTGCTTTTAAAACACTTTTACCTTCTAGTTTTTAAACATTCTCGTTCTTAAAATGAAATGCGTCGTAACAAACGAGGGGAAAGAGTTTTCTTAGAAGACGTAGACAAATGGTTTAAAGTAGCCTATACAGATCAATTGCTATGCTTATCATGGAACATGGAGAGTATAAAAGGTCAAAAAGACACCTGATTTATGAGGGAAATTTCGTTTTCTAAGCAGTTAGTCTAACAACAATAATTGGGTCAAAGATAATCACTTAATACAGTTTCAAAAGAATATGAGTGTATATCAAAAAAGAAAGACAAAAACTTGTGTGAGACGGTCTCACACGTGAGACGGTTTTCGTTGAGATAGTAAATGGTTTTTTTCCTATGGACGGATCGGATCAAACTTATTTCCTTTCTCATCGAGATCCATCTCATGTGAGACCGTCTCACATGTGTGACTTCCTCAAAAAGAAATGCGATCCGTGTTTAAATAATTTTTCTCTTCAATAATGTGATCCACAAAAAACAGGAGCCAATCCCACCCACAAACAAATCATACACCTAACAATCGTAACAACCATATCTACCTATTAGAAAAATCCCTAAAAGTTAGCATTCTCACTTGGTTTATAATTATAGAAGTAGTTCAGGTTGGAATCTCTCTAAATTAAGTCATTTTTTGCCCACTTAAATTTTAGAAAATATTAAATTTTATTATTGTTCGATTCTGGATTTAGAAGATTCTTTATTTTGGGGACCAAGTGGAGGGAATTATTTTTCTGTAAATAAAACTTGCCTCTGGTTATCAAAACTCGAGGATAAGAGATATGAGGTATATATCCCATGGAATTTGCTTTGGAAGCTTCCTTGTAGACTTAGATTAAAACATTTTTTATGGCAAGCAAGTCTAGATATTTTCCCAAATGCTTACATTCTTGCAAGGAAAAGAAATTCTCCCCTTTGTCCTCTTTGTCATCAAAAGGATGAATCTCTTTTACATTTGATAAATGAGTGTGATTTTTGAAGAAATGAGAAGAGCAGGTTTAATAGCTCCTTTATCATCTGCTAATTTATTTATACATATTTTGGTAAATTCTTCTTTTAGGAAAAAAAAACTGGAAGGGTCTATTTTCAAATTTAAATGCATATTGGTTGGTTTGGCAGTTGAGGAATAAGTTTATATTTGAAAAAGAAAATATCACGTTTTTAAAATTCCGATCTTTGTTAACTGCAATGAATGTGGAATATTATTTATCTTTTAAACAAAAATGTATATATGTTCCTAAAACATCGATTGCAGTTAGGTGGGAGTCTTCTCAATACACGGAATATAAGTTAAATGTCGACGGTGCATCAAAAGGAAATCCGGGAAATGGGGGCATATGTGACATTATAAGAAACAAACTAGGACAGTGTATAGGAGGATTTAGTCATTCCATTGGCTATACAACAAACATCTTGGCTGAAGCAATGGCTTTTCGACAAGGACTGCTATGTGTAAAGAATCATAATATTTCTGAAATACACATTGAAACAGATTCTCTAATCATCTTTAATGTCATGTGCAGGGATCAAAAAATACCTTTGGGAGCGGAAGTAGTGCTAAATGATTGCAAAAGACTGCTACAAACTTTTGTACATGTTTGAGTTTCTTTTGTTTATCGGGAATGCAATAGAATATGTTGGCTAGGAATGCATCATGTTCGGACACTATATGTGAATATTTTATAGATCCTCCGTTGTACTTATATCAGATGTTGTTAAGGGATGTAAAAGGCTATCTTTTGAGTAGAGACATTGATATTTATCAATGTCATACTATGCATGTAAAATAACTTCTTATTAATGTAAATTATGTTTGTTAAAAAAACCATATCTACCTTTTCTTTTCTTTTTATTTTTTTTAATTAATTCTCCTTGTTTAAGGATCCGTTTACTTCATGGAAAATGATTTCCCGCTTTTCCACATTTCACGGAGTCAAGGATAGTAAATTGTCACAAGGATAAAATCAACATATATGTGGTAGGGGTGTTGAAGAAATTTATGAAACCGGACCGGACCAATAAAACAGGACTGAACCAATCAAAACAGGACCAAACCAACTGTATTAGTTCAGTTATGGTTTCAATATTTTCTAGAACCGGTGTATTGGTTCGGTCCTGGTTCTAAGAAGTTTGAACACCGGTTGGTTACAGATCGGACCGGACCAATATATAAACACGTGTATATATATACTCCCTCCGTCCCAGCAGAAGTGAGACTTGTTTCCCTTATAGTCCGTCCCACGACAAGTGAGACTGCCTAAAATGGAAATATTTTAATATATTTATAACCCCACTCATTTGCTCTCTTCATTTTCCACCACTCATTTTATTCAACCAACACCACTTTTTACCCCACTCATTCTCTATTTTCATGTTTTTCCACACATATCTTACTTTCTCTTAATTATTGTGCACACTCCTCTAGTCCTACTTGTGCTGGGACGGAGGGAGTATATCATTTAACTTATACTCCCTCCGTCCTAGTAGAAGTGAATCTTCTTTCCTTTTTGGTCCGTCCCATCAAGAGTGAGACCGCCTAAAATGGAAATGTTTCAACCCCACTTATTTTCTCTCAATTTTCCACCACTCAATTTATTCAACCACCACTACTATTTACCCCACTCATTCTCTCTCTTCATTTTCCACCACTCAATTTATTCAACTAACACTACTATTTACTCCAATCATTCTCTCTCTTCATTTTCTACCACACACATACTAATTTTTCTTAAATATTGTGCACACTCATCTAGTCCTACTTCTGCTGGGACGGAGGGAGTATATATATATATATGTGTGTGTGTGTGTGTGTATGTGTGTGTGTGTGTATATATATATATATATATATATATATATATATATATATATATGTGTGTGTGTGTGTGTGTGTGTGTGTGTGTGTGTGTGTGTGTGTGTGTATATATATATATATGTGTGTGTGTGTGTGTGTGTGTGTGTGTGTGTGTATATATATATATATATGTGTGTGTGTGTGTGTGTGTGTGTGTGTGTGTATATATATACTGTTGTGAACAAGGCAATATAAGATGTTGTAAAGTAGACCAAGAAGCCTTAACTTATATGTATACATAGGGGAAATGATAATTTAGGGTCCAAAGTTTTGGGGGTTTGTGCCAATAGGGGCCTGATGTATCAATTTTTATCAATTTAGGGTCCAAAGTTGCAAAAGTTGTGCAGGTTAGGGTTTTTTAACGATTCTGTTAACCGTATCCAGATAATTCACACGTGCTTTGCACATGGACTTAACTAGAGTTTGTTTTGATTATTTGCATGGGCATATCGCCATTTCAGACGAAGAAAATTAATAGTAATTTTTTTTGAAACATTAAATTTTATTTTCTTATATTAAATTAACTAATAATTAATACGTCATTTACCAAAAATATTTATTCAAGAAATAAAATAATAATCATTTTATCATTTAGGACCACTATAAAATAAAAACTACTCCCTCCGTCCCAGTTTAACGTTCTGAGTTTGCACGGGAATTAAGAAAATAGTCAAAGAATGATTAAATATAGGCAAGTTGGAAAAAATTAGAAGAGGGAGAATAAATTAACCCATATGTTAATTTTTGTTCCTTTTCCAATGAAGAGACTGTCCCGCACTCGCACCCCACTTGCGTATCAAGGTCGACGACATCCTTGATACGCAACTGTTGGGTATGCTTATCACTTAACCCTCCTACATTTGTTAGAATTGATTGATACCATCACCTATGAGTATTTTTTTATGGACTTTAGGACCTCATGTAAAGAAGTTTATAACTTCAATTTTTAGCAAAGTCCTTTTTATAGTATAGGCTTAGATGATAGGACTTGAAGCTTTAAAGAATCGAAGATTTCCTAAGCAGGATTCACTTCACTGCGCAGGATGTTCTCTGCGCAGGTCGCCACTGCGCATAGATTTCTTGCGCAGCCCTTGACCCCTGCTCAGTTTTTAAGATCTTATTTCCTAAAACTCCAAAGATCTTTTTGTGACCAAGCATGGTGCGCATGCTGCTCATGCGCTGAATCCATGCGCGCCGGCAATGCGCATGTCTTTTGTGCGCGGACACAACCTTGGTCAAGTTCCTCATCTCCTGATCTCACTTTCTAGAAAGTTTGGAAAAGCGCTTAGAAGATGCACGCTTATTAAAAAGCTGAGGTGTGCACAAACGACAAATCCTGCACACTCAGCATAGCCAACGGTGGAGATGCGCTCAAACATAATATCTCAAGTGAAGACAGCTGTCAACCTTCTAGAAGAAGCTTTTGAATTTGGTCTTCATGCTCAGTCTCCAACGGCTCTAAATTACCTGCGCACCAATCATATTGTGCCAGGTCATCATCTTTGATCAGAGCCCCAACGGCTATAAAGGACACCTGCGCACCAATCATGTTGTGCCAGCTCATTGTCCTTGCTCTGAGCTCCAACGGCTATATTCAAGCTCTCAGCTATAAATAGCCTGCTCATCTTCATTTCCAAGCCGCCTTTGAAGCTGCCTTTTGATTCAGCCCCTTTCATCGGCCCTTGATCATCTTCTTTGATCAAGATCCCTTTGTTGGTCATAATGCTTCAGAGCTCGAGTTTCATGCTTCATTGAGAAACCATGAAGATCTGAAGTCTGCTGCTTAGTTTTTCCAGATTCTTTAGAACAGCCTTCAAGATCTTCAAACCTTCAAAACTCCTGCTCATATCACAAAGCCTATATCACCAGAATTCTTGGTGCTCTTCATCTTTCATATTCATAGAGCCCAGAATTTCTGTTACACACACACCTCTTGAAGCTTTGATCATTTTGATCGAACTTCTTGAGATACACCGGTTTAGTCTAGGATTTGTTCTTCATAGATAATAGATCTTGAGTTAGTATTGAGCTCAAATGTTGTAATTTGTAATACTCTCTCATATAATAAGATCTCCATTAGAAATCCAAGACTAACCATCTTGGTAGAGGATGTAGATCTTTCATCGATCGAACCTCTCCAAATAGCGTGTTCATTTTACTTATTGCATATTCTCTGCTTAACTTTTTATGAACTGCTTTGTTTGATCTTTCAGATTGCCACTTTTTGATGATGTGATCGTTATTGCTCATTCGCCTTAGAATCCCATTTTGCGCCACTCTTTAGCCTCATACTTAGCGCGTGCGTTTTTATCTCTGCGCAGTATACCCTGCGCAGAGCTGCTTTAAATTTCCGCTGTGCATTTCACACTCTTGCTGCGCGCTATACTTGGCCAAAATAAGAGTTGTGCGCATCTGCCATTAAATTGCAAAAGGGTTTGAAAAGAATTTTTAAAACGCTATTCACCCCCCCCCCCCTCTAGCGATTTTCACACCCTTGTTGCCCCTTTAGGGACCAACAAGTGGTATCAGAGCTAACACCTTCATAAAACATGTTTCTGTTTTTCAAGCTTAACAGCTTGGGTGCCGATTCAATATGGCTTCAAATCTAGGGCAATGGCTAACTTTTCACACATTCCTGCGCCTGCTTAAACCTCATCAAATTCAGAAAGCTCTCCAAACCTGGTGGATCCTCAAGCAAAGATCTGTATTCTCTTTCATAGAGGCTCAAAGAAAGATGACTTGGTTTACTGCAGAAAGCCAGGACATTACGCTTCAATGCCTCCTTC
The DNA here is from genome assembly GCA_026119855.1 of Campanula takesimana. NCBI lineage: Eukaryota > Viridiplantae > Streptophyta > Magnoliopsida > Asterales > Campanulaceae > Campanula > Campanula takesimana. The sequence continues at coordinate 132,998 of JAOWBW010000613.1, read as the reverse complement.
AAAACTTGAGTACAAGGAAAAGCAACCCTGCGCACAAAGCATCAAAGCAGTGCAGAATGGTTGCTGAGGAGAATTGCGCAGAAAAGGAGCTAAAGACAGAATGACAAGCACCTATCTGCCAGAGCCAACTTGACAGAAGCTGCGCCATCACCAACTCCGTAGCCGCGCAAGGAATTTCTCAAAGTATGCTGATCTTAAAAGATAACTCTGCTGTAGAGCGCAAGTTAATGTTTCAACAAGCAGGAAAGATCTACTTTACTGCGCTCTCTCAAGCTCAGTTGATATCGATAGTGGATTCTAGACACTACTAGAGATGTCAACACTCTTAAAGATGCGCACGAAGGAAGAGATCACTCAGTAATATATGGAGACAACAACAAAGGGCACATAATTGGATTTGGACTAATCATTAAAGATAGTCTCAAGCAACCTGCTCTCCATATCACAATTATGAAACAAAGCTCTGGAATGCCATATCACTTCAACGCTGTTACACCAAAAATGGCATTTCTGGACTAACTTTGCTCACAAGGACTCGTAAGACAAATTTCCAATCTATATGATCTTACCGCTATAATTTCTATTTACTAATCCTTGTTTTGTAGCAATAAGCTTAAGTGAAAACAGCTAGCAATGGTATAAGCACCATGCCAGCTTAGTAAGCAACCTGAGCAGGTTTTTTTTCTCCAGCAAGATTGCTCCGATGTCAAATCGCTTACATCCGCTTCACCTCATATGTTTGGACCGCTCACTACCGCGAAGTTTTGGACCAACCTGTGGTATCTCTAATGATATCCTGGCTGCTCTCCTTCTAAATCTCCAAACATAGAAGACATCAATAGAGTTCGACACTTCAATGGAACAGAATTTATGAACATCGATGTCGCTCAATATTGTGAGAATCAACAAATGGTATTCTTCACAATTTCTCTGCTGCTGGAGTTCCGCAACAAAATGGCGTTGTGGAAAGAATCACTCGTTGATTGAGGATGGTTAGACAATGATAGTAGAAGCAGCAACGGTGCATGTTTTACTCAAAATAAAGATCCCTCATCAACAAAGCCTACGTCTATACTCCATACGATCTATGGAGAAAGAGAAAGCGTCCAACATTACCTTCTTCAAGTTCTTTGGCTGCAAACGCTATAGAGGTAAATCCGACGCCAAAACAGATGAAGGAATTCTCGTTGGGTATGCTAATCATTCTATAAGCTTTTCATGATCTTAATAAGATAAATCTCTAGTCATCTTAGTATCTGTACATGCTACTTTTTAATAAACATTCTCTCCTTGAGCCACATTTGGCTCCCAATGATTCTGATGACTCTGCTGAGCTTTTTTGACAGATGCGCAGTAATTCTATTCCTGCGCAGGACATAGATCAAGCAAATTCAGAATCAGTCCATCTCATGCGCATACTATAAATGCTGCGCCTGAAGTTGCAACTCCTGATGCGCAAACACCTCCTGCGCATGATGTTTCTCTACTTCAACAAATCACCTTTGATGATCGTGATGCTGAAGCAAATAAAATTCCCATTGATCTTCGTATTCCTATCATCACAATATAGGGATTCGCACATCTAGAGCATCAAACTTTGCGGTGTAGCATTCGTTTATCTCTTATGTCGTATCAAAGAAGATTGATAGAGTGCTCCATGTTTTAAGATGGATCGATGCTATGCAAGAAGTGCAAGAAAAGCTCATCCAATATTTAGCGCTTCAATGGGTGTTCGGAAACAAGATGGATAAGAATGGAAGCATCATAGAATCAAAGCAAGAAAGCTTTGTATGGTCTTAAGCAACCTCCAAGAGCATGGTACAATACGCTATCAAAATTCCTACTAGAGAAAGGCTTCAAGTGCGGTAAAATCGATACAACTCTTTTTATTGCTAAGTATAATGATCACTCCTTACTCGTTCAAATTTATGTCGATGATATTATATTTGGTTCTACTAATGAGTCTTTGTAAGCGCTTTGAAAAGCAAATGAAAAGCTGGTTTGAAATGAGCATGATGGGAGAACTCACATTCTCCCTCGGGCTTAAAATCAATCAATTGAATGATGGCATCTTCGCAAATCAAGTCAAGTACACAAGGAGATAAATCAAGAAGTTTGGACTTGAATACTAAAAGCATACGACACTCCAATGGCCACAAGCAACTAATTTAACAGACTGAAAAGGTAAAGTTGATCAGACTATATCTAGGTATGATTAACTCTCCTTTATCTTCCGCTAGCTGGCCAAGATATTATGTTGATTGGATATGTGCGCACTATCACGCTAATTCTTCTAAAGCACACAACTGCTGTAAAAAGTATTAGATATATTTTTAGCTCTGTTAACCTTGGACTTTGGTACACCAAAGATTCGAACTTTAAACTTGTAGGTTATTCAGATGCGGACTACGCAGCGTGCATAATTGACAGGAAGAGCACAAGTGGAACATGTCATTTCCTTGGAAATCGACTTATAGCATGGGCATGCAAGAGACAAGCTGCTGTGTCTATCTCCATTACTAAAGCAGAATATATTGCTGCTGAAAGCTGCTGCTGCCAAATCTTATGGTTGAAGCAACAACATGTAGACTATGGAATTCATGAAGAGAATTACCCAATTCTCTGCGATAATATGTCCACCATAGCAGTTTTTCAATCCTACCAAGCACTATTATCAAGCTCATCAACATCTAATATCATCTCCTCAAAAATTAACAAGTGATCTCTTGAAAGGAGAAATGGGTATGCTTAATCTTAGCTAACTTGTCCATATGATTTATTGATACTAATGTATTTGCTTGATAAGTGTGCAAAATAGGTTAAGTTTCATGCGCCCTATGCAACACCTGCGCAAACAACTGTCTGCGCATGAAACAACAGTTCTGAGATTTACAGAATCTCTGCGCTATCAATACGCTGCGCATAACTATCCATGCGCAAATCATCGTGGACCGCAGGTAAGTGTTCCATTCATTAGATTTTTCACATAGGTCCTTGACTGAAAAGTCAACGCTGAGTCACAAGGGTACTTGTGTAATTCATACTTTCCCGCGCTTTTAATTTTTGAACTTTCTTGGGAAATTACCTTTTTACCCTTGCGCATGTCCCATTGTCATTTAATGCAAACTGCGATTGTGACAAGCGCCTGCTTTCGTATCCCTGCTCACCATTTAATGAGGAAGGTGATGCGACAGCCGTCAGCCTCTTTTCGCTGACACACGCGCGCGCAAAGACTGCGCACGCGCATTCCCCATTCGGCCACGTCACCCTGCTAACGTGCGCCCGTCCTTTCACTGACTCACCATTTATGAGGAAGTCGACTTGACAGTGACTGGCTTAGAACTTCACACGCACACGCGCGCATAGGCCTGCGCACGCGCGTTCCATTTTGTGACACGTGGTATTGCTATCCTGCGCCACTGCACATTTTCTCAACTTTTATTAGCTATCGTGCGCCTAACATCTCCTTCCCTACTTAAACCGTTTCTCTCTCTACCTCTCTCTTCCCTCTAAATTTTCTCTCTAAATTCTCTCTCTTTCTAACCTCTGCTCAAAACTCTCTATTTTTTCATCTCCTGTTCTTTATCTTCAACCTAAATCTTTCTTCTCTCAAACCATTTCAATGGCGCCTAAGAAAACCAAAACTCAACCAGAAATCATCATCTCCGACTCTTCTTCGCACTCTGGAAACTCTCAAGAAGAAGAAGTAGAACGACAATCAAGGCATCCCACCGTCAAAGACATGGGACATGTTTATTTCATTCTGGGTTGGGAACTTATTCCGGCAGATCTCTCATTAGATGCGATTGGTCGTCATCTGCTTCATCTTCTCAGCACCTCCGGCATTCTTCCATTATTCACTCTTGAGCAATCATTCATAGTGCCTGCTCTGTTAGATGAATTCTTCAGCACAGCAAAAGTTGTTCCTGCGCAACTTGACGGCAAGACAACAGACATGATCATGGCCACCGTCCAGAGCAGTGATGTAGTGGTTCACCCCAATCACATTCGCAGCCTCCTAAACTTCAATGTTGATAGCTCTTCAGTCAGCTATGATGAGGCTCATCAAAATGCGCTTGCACAGAAGCTCATTGGCATTCCTTCCCTCAACAAGAAATGGCCAATGTATAATAGAAAGGAATTTGGTGAGGTGATGTATCACCTGTGCACCCTAATTGGAGATTCCCTCAACTGCAAGAATGGAAATAATGGACATTTCATCTCTAAGCAGTGGGAATACTGCGCAGCCATCTTCAACGAAGATCAACTAGACTGGCCGCAGATAATATTCAATGAGATTGTGAAGGGGACGACAAGCTATGAGAAGAAGCTGAACGCAGGGAAGACCAAGTACCGAACTCACTGCAGACTGCTAACCAAACTCCTATTGACTTATGGTGAATTGGCCACCTTTGTTGAAGAAAAGTCAATCAAGAAGCAGTCTTGCGACGCAAAGTACTATTCTAGAGTACACCTTCAGAATTTGCGCAGTGAGATAGGCAACGCCGATTACTATGAAATCTGGCTGTCTGATGCCGCTCCCAACAAGGAACCCTGGATAGGCCCAATTCCTGTGGTCAAATCGAAGAAGAATGCAGGAAGATCTTCAACGGATGCTGCGCAAGAGACCGCAGAAGAAGCGTACAATCGCAAGGGGAAGGGCATTGCTCCGCTCAGTAGCAAAAAGCTCAAGGATATTCCTTTGGTTCAATCCACCAAAGGGATTTCTATCAAAGAGGCTGATCCTACCATCATTCCAGCTCCTGCTCCCTCAAAGCCAACCACTAAGAAGCGCAAGGCTGCTTTCCGTGGTGATTCAGATGATGATACTGTTGAGAGGGAGCAAATGCACAAAGCCTCTCAAGAAGCCATCCCCAGTGCTGATATCGCACATACCTCTTCTCGTCTCAAGCAAAAGGTGCGCACCAGCGCTAAAGGAATGAAGAAGCGCCGAACTAGTTCCGCAGCCACCGACAGCAGTGATTCTTCTCCTGTTCAACCTCCATCTTCAGCCCCTGAGACTCCTACCTCTTCAGCTGAGCTGCGCCAGATCGTGCAGAGCTTGCACTCTGTTCAAGCGAATCAAGTCGCTACGCAGCTGCAGCTTAATCAACTCCTTACTGCTCAAACTGCTTTATTATATCGTCTTGATATGCAGCGTTTGGAGATTGATACCATTAAGGGTAGAAAGCTGCCAAAGAAGAAGCAAAGGCAAAGGAAAGCACGGAGAGTGCTAAAGCAAAGGCAAGTCCATCTGAGCCTGCGCAAGAAAAAGTTCCTATCACTTTGGAACATCTTATCCTGGACTCCCTGAAATCCATCAGTGCTCAGCTTGAAAATGTCAGCGCACAACTTAAAAATGTGTGCACCTTTGGAGCGTTTGATGGTGGACTCAGGGACATTCTGAAAAAGCTCAAGAAAACCCTTGCAGATGGGTTACATAGAGGATTTGATGACCTTCAAGCGCAGATGGTGGCTCAGATAGAGAAGATTGAACAAGGAGGCTCTGCGCATAATATTGAAGAAGTGCGTCGAAGCATTGCTAAGTCCATGACAGATTTTTCCGTGGCGTTCAACGACAAATTGGACTACGCAATGTTAGACATTCAGGCAAGCGTCAACACTCAGCGCCTCCATACTGACTCAAGATTAGAAGCTACGCAAACTGCCATCCTGACGGACAGCAGAGCAAGGTTCAGAGAGCTAGTGGATGACAACGCTGATATGCGCAGAGGAATGAACATTTATGCTGGAAAAGCTGTGGAGTTCCAGGACAAATTTCAAAATTTAAAGGTGGAACTCATGAACAAATTCAACGGTCTTCAGAATGAGATGCGCGAAGCCCTGCAACGGATCAACATAGATTAGATTTCCTTTGTAAGTAATTTGTTTTTCTTTTGACTTTTTGCGCAGTATGTTTTATGCGCTTTCATTTCGTGCGCTTTTGTTTTTGTGCGCACCTCTCTTTTGTTTATTCCTCGATTAAAACTTGTAATCTGTAACAGTCAATCCTTCAAAGTTTTAATGAGAAGAATGCATCATAAAGCTTTCACAAAAACCTTGTTCAATTCAAACCATTCGTTTGTGGAACATTGAATGCATTATTACTTAAACTCATGCGCATAATCTTTACTGCTCATGTCTTCTACGCATGATGTTTAAACATTCAGTTTAACCGCATACTTAAAACTTCATCTCACATTATTTGTATGCTCTGAATGACATTTCTATCTTTCCCATTTTGTAAGTTTTTAATCTTTTGGATAGATTAGAAATCTATAGCATTGGCTAGTGTGTGCATTGACTTGAGGCATGATTTACCATTCACATTTTTATGGACATGTTATTATCAAGTACAAATGAATTGCCTTTGCTATAGTAGGTAATGGCATCAATCATTTAGGGGGAGATTGTTGGGTATGCTTATCACTTAACCCTCCTACATTTGTTAGAATTGATTGATACCATCACCTATGAGTATTTTTTTATGGACTTTAGGACCTCATGTAAAGAAGTTTATAACTTCAATTTTTAGCAAAGTCCTTTTTATAGTATAGGCTTAGATGATAGGACTTGAAGCTTTAAAGAATCGAAGATTTCCTAAGCAGGATTCACTTCACTGCGCAGGATGTTCTCTGCGCAGGTCGCCACTGCGCATAGATTTCTTGCGCAGCCCTTGACCCCTGCTCAGTTTTTAAGATCTTATTTCCTAAAACTCCAAAGATCTTTTTGTGACCAAGCATGGTGCGCATGCTGCTCATGCGCTGAATCCATGCGCGCCGACAATGCGCATGTCTTTTGTGCGCGGACACAACCTTGGTCAAGTTTCTCATCTCCTGATCTCACTTTCTAGAAAGTTTGGAAAAGCGCTTAGAAGATGCACGCTTATTAAAAAGCTGAGGTGTGCACAAACGACAAATCCTGCACACTCAGCATAGCCAACGGTGGAGATGCGCTCAAACATAATATCTCAAGTGAAGACAGCTGTCAACCTTCTAGAAGAAGCTTTTGAATTTGGTCTTCATGCTCAGTCTCCAACGGCTCTAAATTACCTGCGCACCAATCATATTGTGCCAGGTCATCATCTTTGATCAGAGCCCCAACGGCTATAAAGGACACCTGCGCACCAATCATGTTGTGCCAGCTCATTGTCCTTGCTCTGAGCTCCAACGGCTATATTCAAGCTCTCAGCTATAAATAGCCTGCTCATCTTCATTTCCAAGCCGCCTTTGAAGCTGCCTTTTGATTCAGCCCCTTTCATCGGCCCTTGATCATCTTCTTTGATCAAGATCCCTTTGTTGGTCATAATGCTTCAGAGCTCGAGTTTCATGCTTCATTGAGAAACCATGAAGATCTGAAGTCTGCTGCTTAGTTTTTCCAGATTCTTTAGAACAGCCTTCAAGATCTTCAAACCTTCAAAACTCCTGCTCATATCACAAAGCCTATATCACCAGAATTCTTGGTGCTCTTCATCTTTCATATTCATAGAGCCCAGAATTTCTGTCACACACACACCTCTTGAAGCTTTGATCATTTTGATCGAACTTCTTGAGATACACCGGTTTAGTCTAGGATTTGTTCTTCATAGATAATAGATCTTGAGTTAGTATTGAGCTCAAATGTTGTAATTTGTAATACTCTCTCATATAATAAGATCTCCATTAGAAATCCAAGACTAACCATCTTGGTAGAGGATGTAGATCTTTCATCGATCGAACCTCTCCAAATAGCGTGTTCATTTTACTTATTGCATATTCTCTGCTTAACTTTTTATGAACTGCTTTGTTTGATCTTTCAGATTGCCACTTTTTGATGATGTGATCGTTATTGCTCATTCGCCTTAGAATTCCATTTTGCGCCACTCTTTAGCTTCATACTTAGCGCGTGCGTTTTTATCTCTGCGCAGTATACCCTGCGCAGAGCTGCTTTAAATTTCCGCTGGGCATTTCACACTCTTGCTGCGCGCTATACTTGGCCAAAATAAGAGTTGTGCGCATCTGCCATTAAATTGCAAAAGGGTTTGAAAAAAATTTTTAAAACGCTATTCACCCCCCCCTCTAGCGATTTTCACACCCTTGTTGCCCCTTTAGGGACCAACAGCAACCCATAAGGAGCTGGCACCACAAGTTCATCAAATTTTCTTGTGATGCCCATTTAGGTGGCGGTAGATCTGGAACAGGGGTAGAATCGAATGGAGTCTCATCTACGATTGAGATGATGGAATCGAATGAAGTCTCATCTACAAATGAGATGATGGAATCGAATGTGTCCTCCACAAACAAATGATTTAGGGATTCTGAGATTGGGGCTTCTTCCGAAAAACATGAATGATTAAGGGATTCTGAAATTAGGGCTTCTTCAGAAAAAAACGAATCAATTTCTAGGTTCATTGAAGAGAGAAGAATTTAGGGCTTCTGAAATTAGGGTTTCTGGAGAGGGGGTTAACGAAGGTGGGGTGGCGATTAGGAGATTAAAGAGGGAAGGGAAAGTTTTTGAGAAAGAGAGAAGGGGAAGAGGGGGTTGACGAAGGTGGGCTTCTGAATATTTTTGCCGAAGTTCATGGAGACGACGAGAAGGGATTTTTTTTATTATTATTTATTTTTATTTTTTGAGAAATAGAGAAGAGAGTGGAGAAAGAAGAGGGATTAAGAGGGAAGACGAAGAAGGGGAAGTGGAACGAGGGGGAAGGTGAACGGCAGGGAAGGTGGTGATCGCCGTTCCTCATTGTTCGTTCGTGAGAGAGAGAAAGAGAAAACGCGTGAGATTTGGGAGAGAATGACCCATATCTTTTGTCATTGGAATCTGGAATAGATTAATTAGGGTGGGTTTGTTAGATTAGGATTAATTAGTTAATTAATTAAGTTTAAAAAGGGTTAATGGAGTACATTTACTGATGATAATGGTTGGTTTTTTGGTAATTGTAAAAAATGTGTAGGGGTATATAAGTCCAAAACACTGTTCATTTTTTGCTAAAAAGGGAATAAAGTAAACAAAGAACCTTAATCTGGGACAGACCAAAAAGGAAAGTAAGAACCTTAAACTAGGACGGAGTGAGTATAATTTTTAAAAAGAAGAACGTAAAAAAAATTATATTCCAAAAAAAAAAACACTTTATTTTGTTTTAAAAAAAAAGGAAGAAAGTATGGATTTGGAAAAAAAAAAGTGGGGTCGTGGTGGTTAGTATTGTTTCATTATTAATATTATTATTCTAATTATTTTATTTTTTAAATAATTATTGTTTATTTTTTCATTAATAATTTCTCTTGTTTATAACTTCATGTTTTGTGGTTCCAAAAAAAACCACATTAATTTTTTAGTTGCTTATTTTTTTATTTATCAGTATTTTTTGAATTAATTAAAATTATTCGAAAATATAATAATAAGAGTAAATGACAATGTAGGGGGCATTATTGCATAAGGGGTGTGTGAATTGACACAAAGCCGGGCCGAACATCCAAAACAAACTCCAGTTAAGTGCTTCTGTTACTTAACTGGATTTTCTTTGCAAATTAGTCCAAATTATTTGACTAACGTTGTCAACTTTAGACCCTAAATTGACAAAATTGATACATCAGACCCCTTTTGGCACCACCACCACCCCCCAAACTTTGGACCCTAAATTGTTATTACCCCATATATATATGTACATATTATGTACTCCCTCCGTCCCACCCGAATTATGATTTTTGAGTTGGGCACGAGGATTAAGGAAAAAATGTTAGTGGAGTAAGTGTTGTGAGTATGAAAAGTGAAGTAGGAGAGAGAAAGTGGGGTAGTGAATAATGAGTGAAAAATTGTTGTGAGTGTGAATGTGGGTCACATTAAATAAAATACTTCCACTTTTGGGTTGTCCTAATTTGAATGGGACACCCAAAATGAAAATTTGTCCTAATTCGAGTGAAACGGAGGGAGTACATATTTTCTGCAGTAGTGAGCCATTTTCAACACTTTTAAATGACTTAACAATGAGTCCCAAATGCTCTATACAACTCTGTCCTATCCTACAATTTTGTTTTTTGTTTTAATTGGAATTCCTTTTAATAGGGTTGGAAATATAGGATTTCCAACTTTATACATCGAGAAAGTTTCATTTTTCACAAGTCATTTACGATTTAACCAGCATAGGTACCATCTTATGAAAGTAACACTTCATTTTCGCCATCACTCGTAAGTATGACTGAAGTTAATTTAAACACTACATAGAGCTAATCGAATTACATTTCTATCAACTTTACTAACATAAGACCTATTACAATGATTCAAGAGGCATCGGATATTCAAAAGGATAGCTTCCAGAGTAAAATTTTCTCCGTAGTTTGGGTCTTGTATGTAGTTTCTAGCTTGCGTTGAGTCGGTTAAGATGAGTATTTCATGGTAATCTTGATAGACTGTCCATTCGAGTTCCTTTCCAGATTGCTAGAATCTCTACCTGAATACTTGAGCTTGCCTTACAAGAGATGCTTCCTGTGGCTATTCTACCTGCATCGGGATCCCATAGTTCCCAGTCAAGACCAGCCCATCTCGCGTTTTGTTTCCATGAACCATCCCTGATTAAAATTTTACAGTTACTATGAGTGCATTTGTTGAGGTATTCCTTAAGAGTCTTTCCATTCCACGAATCAAGACTCCGAAACAATTCAGTTGTGGGGGTAGGGTGGGTATATTTTGGTTTGGTGAGTATTTTGTTTTTTTTTTTTTTTTTTTTTTTTCCTGGTTTGCTTTTAGTTTCTGAAGGTTTAGAAGGGCAAGTGGAATGGTGACGTTTATGGAGGGGTAAGCATTGTTGAACACGATGTTAATCCGGTTTATCCAAATTTCCCAGAAGATGAGTAGGGTCAAGCATATATCATGGGTGTGGATAGGTTTGGAGGTCCAAGAGTTGAACCAATCTTGTAAGTGTTTAGTGTGGAGAGTGGGTGGTTGATTTGGGTGAGCTAAGGGAGCTTGATTCCAAGTTAACATTGCTAGTCGACAAGAGAGAAATAGATGGAAATCTGATTCTTCTGAGCTGCCACATCTGTTACAGTAGGTTAAATTTGTGCATTTCATGTTGTAGAGAGCTTTTTGTGTAGGAAGAGCACGAGAGAGGGCTCGCCATATAAAGTATTTGATCATAGGTTTAAGGGGAAGCTTCCACAGAATTTTCCAAATTTTCGAGGTGTTCAAGTCTGTTCGTTCTTTGATAAGAGCCTCTGTGCCTTTGTGGAGGGAAATTGCGGTGAAGTAACCGGTTTTAGCTGTATAGAGTCCATTCTTGGATAGCTTCCAAATTTGTCCGTCTTCTCCTCCTTGTCTAGGGATGTGAATTGAGAGAATGGAATCAACAATGTGTTGGGGAAAGAGAGTTTTTAAAAGATCCTCTCGCCATAACTTGGTTAAAGGATTGAAGAGATCCGAAGCTAGGAGGTTTGGAAGGCTATTTGAAATCAAGGATTGGTTAGGGTAATTATAATGGTTGGGGATCCAAGGGCTTAAAAGGGCTCTTTTGATTCGCTCTTAACTAGCCAGACTAAGTTGGAGTTGAGTAATTCTTTTCCCCAAGAAATGCTACGCCAACCCCATGAGGCCCTACTGTTTGGATTGGCGTTTAGAAAATTGGTACGTGGAAAGTATTTTGCTTTAAGGGTAGAGTTAAGAAGAGATGATGGTTCGGTAAAAAATTTCCAAGCTGTTTTGGCAAGGCAAGCTTGGTTGAAGGTTCCCATGTGTCGCATTCCTAGGCCTCCTAAATTTTAGGGAGGCAAAGCTTATTCCGAGCTACCCAATGAATCCCTGAGCTTTTGTCAAGTTCAAGCCAGAGAAATTTGTTGAAGATCCGGTGAAGTTCTTTAATTTGGTAAATTGGGAATCTGAAGCAAAACATGGCAAATCCCGAGATGGTTGCTATAACGTGTTTGATTAGAATTGCTTGTCCCGCTAATGAGAGAAATTTGCCTTGCCAACCTTGGAGTTTAGAACGGACTTTGAGGATTATTTCTTGAAAATTTTGGTTTTTTGTGCCATAAAACATTGTTTGAGTCCTAGATATTTCCCATCAGTTTCTGTGTTTTGAATTGATAGGATTGACAGGGCTTGTCTACGTAGGTCTTCCGAGGATGAAGGGGAAAAGTAAAGGTCGCTTTTCTGAAAGTTTATTTTTTCACCAGCTTGGGCACTGAAAGAGTCGAGTGTCCATTTAAGGAAAAAGCAGGCATGTGGATTAAGTTCAAAGGAGATAAGACAATCATCAGCAAAAAGAAGATGATTAATAGGGGTCTAGGAAAAAGGGACCCACATGGACTTAATTTAGACAGAGAAGCACTTGTACAGTATAACCACAAAAAAACATTGTAATCCTACATTTTACCTATAAGAATTGATACATAATCTTCAATCATCATGCATAAGTTCATAAGTTGCAATTGTACATAACCCAAGTATAACTCATCACTAGCGGTAAAAACAAAACTGCTAAAAGAAGTTGAAGAATGGTCCCATGAAAGGTCACAAGATAACTAAGAATTTTGCAATGAAAGAAAATGTCATTTTCAAAGATAGTACAACTATTCCAAAATGGGGCGTAACGCTTTGTAACCACAAATTGAAATGACCCCTTTCCAAATATATGTTGCAAAGGACAAACTTGCCATATCTCAAAATCACGTTTCTTTTCTTGGCAAAAGTAGTGGACTGTAGAGGCTAATCTTGCCAACCCCTCTCATGCTTTGTTCCTACTCAATCAATCTTTCACTCATGCCAAACAGTCCTCTATATATATTAACCAAAACCTTGGACACTTATACAATACACAGACCCCCCCCCCCCCCCTCTCTCTCTCTCTCTAAGATGGTAAATTTTCTCCTGTACAATGGTCACATTTTGCTTCTCCATGGCCATTTTCTTGATGTTTCTCTCTATTTTATCAGGTTTTGCACGACAGCCTTGATGATAAAAATGGTGGAGAAGTAGTAGACTATCAAGGAAAACCGGCGGACAAATCACGGACAGGAGGGTGGCTTGCTGCAGGGCTCATCTTAGGTGTTTCTCAACTCTATTGACTACTATACACTTAACTTTTTTGCACAATACTTTCAGCTAGTAATTTATACTCTACCTGCTTGTGGACGGTACTAAAGAGGATTCAAAGGGTGAATTCTGATATACAGAGACTAAAGGTTATAAGAAATGTTTGTGTTGTAGGAACTGAGCTCTCCGAGAGGATTTGCGTGATGGGGATATCAATGAACTTGGTGACATACTTGGTCGGAGATTTGCATCTTTCAGCACCAAGATCTGCTAACATCGTGACCAACTTCATGGGAACTCTCAATCTACTCGGCCTCCTTGGAGGATTCCTGGCTGATGCTAAACTTGGACGCTACTTGACAGTTGCTATATTTGCATCCATATGTGCTCTGGTAAGGTTTGTCACAACTTATGGCTGGTAATATATTCCTTGCTTTACTTGGTTCAGGGTTGTAAATAAGCCAAGCCAATGAAAACTTTTAGTGTTCCAGATAGGCTCTTCTATTTAGACTAGCCCGAGCCAAATTTGTGTTTTACAAACTTCAGAAACCCGTGTTTTGGCTACGCTCTACAACAAGCTTCAAAAAAGTAACGCTTGAGTTTTACTCGATTCTAGGATAAAAAAGTAACGCTCGAGTTTTACTCGATTCTAGGATAGAATTAGGCTAAAACTAAATAGACATAAATTTGTACTTAGGGAGCTTTAACTAAGCAAGGTGTTCAAAGTTTGATCCTAAAATCATGTCGACCTCAACTAAAAGCCAATACAAGGTGTGTTTTAAACGATTTAAAGCACGAGCTGGCTTGGTTTATTGCACATCACTAGTTGTTTTCTAATACTACCCCAAATTTTGATGAAATCAAGATACTACAATTTTACATCACCCTAGAAACACGAGTGGGAAAAGATAATGGCTCTAGTATGCGAAGGACATAGGTCGGGCCAAATTAGGGACACGCTCTGTTCAGAGACGTAGTAACAATAATTATAATTTTACAATATTCCCCCAGTATAAGACACTAGTAAGCATATAATGATATTTCCAAGATCCATTCTATATAAACAGGGTGCAATATTGTTGACACTGGCCACAACTATCCATAGCATGAGACCCCCTCCATGCAGCGACTCTAGAAGAGAGCAGTGTGTTGAGGCCACCGGCAGCCAACTAGCTCTGCTTTTCACAGCTCTCTATACCATAGCACTAGGTGGTGGAGGAATAAAATCTAATGTCTCAGGTTTCGGGTCAGATCAGTTTGACACATCGAACCCAAAGGAGGAGAAGGCCATGGTCTACTTCTTCAATAGGTTTTATTTCTGCATCAGCCTCGGATCCTTGTTTGCTGTTACAGTATTGGTGTATATACAAGACAATGTGGGAAGAGGATGGGGATACGGGATATCAGCTGGGACTATGATTACAGCAGTTGCAATTTTACTAGGTGGAACGACTTTGTACCGATACAAAAGGCCTCGTGGAAGCCCTTTGACTGTTATATGGAGGGTTGTGTTCTTGGCTTGGAAAAAGAGGAGTCTTCCATATCCTCCTCACCCTAGTTTCTTGAATGACTACAACAATGCAACAGTTCAACACACCGAGAGGCTCAGGTATATAACAAGCCAATTGTCCCTCGTTAATATTTTTATTAGAAACCAAAGGATTGCCAACATTTTCCTAGACTAAAGCTTTCCTTTCTTGGGATGAATAGGTGTCTCGACAAGGCTTCTGTACTAGATGAATATTCAAGTTCAAATGGAAACAGTAGCAACCCATGGATAGTTTCAACTGTGACCCAAGTTGAAGAAGTGAAAATGGTGATAAAGCTAATTCCTATATGGTCCACGTGTATTCTCTTCTGGACAATATACTCTCAGATGAACACATTCACTATTGAACAGGCTACCTACATGAACAGAAAAGTGGGTTCTTTCGAGATCCCTGCAGGCTCTTTCTCCTCTTTTCTATTCATAACCATTCTTCTCTTTACTTCTCTAAATGAAAGGCTAATTGTTCCTATAGCTCGAATGATCACCCATAACCACCAAGGCCTTAGGAGCCTCCAGCGAATTGGAATTGGTCTTATTCTGTCAGTGGCAGGAATGGTGGCAGCTGCTATTGTTGAAAAGAAAAGGAGGGAAATGGCTGTTCAAAAAAGCATTCATATTACAGCTTTCTGGCTAGTCCCTCAGTTTTTCCTTGTTGGCGCGGGGGAAGCTTTTGCTTATGTTGGTCAGCTCGAGTTTTTCATCAGAGAAGCACCTGAGAGAATGAAATCCATGAGCACAGGTCTATTCCTAAGCACTTTGGCAATGGGATATTTTGTGAGTAGTCTGTTAGTGTCTTTGGTAGATGCTGCTACGAATGGTAAGTGGCTTAGGAGCAACTTGAACATAGGCATGTTGGAGAACTTCTACTGGATGCTTGCGGTGCTAGGAGTACTAAATTACGTAGTCTTTCTAGTCTTTTCAAGAAGACACCAGTATAAAGTGCAGAACTACATTGTCCCCACTAATGATTCTGATAAAGAAGTGGAGAACTGGAAGGAAGAGAAGACTGGGGACATGGAGATGAATAAGTTGGGTACTGATGAGAAGGAAGGTCCCTAGTACACAATCTTAAGAGGCATTTCTGAATACTGTTCAGCATCAAACATGTTATGTTCTACATATTCATATTGTCTCCTGAAGAAAAAAAACTTGAAGATTGTATTTATATTTGCATGTTCATTGAAAGGAATTTTTTTACTGCAGGATGGATTATCTTGCACAAATCTGATACGTGTAAACCTTTCGAGATGTTAAAACCCAAATTTTCTTACAAAGTAACTCCTCGTTGTAGGGGTTTTTGGGGAAGCATTATCATTATAGTCTTGTTTAGCAAAAAGCATACCCTAAACACAATTTTACAGAAGTTTTGATGTTTTCTTACGCTTTGGATGATTAGTAATACCAACAATTGCTATATACATTACTACTTATGCTGTTTCAAGTAAGTGTTAGGTATCACCAGAATGTGAGAATATTAAGGTGTGGAGACATTTTGTAGGCAAACAACCATCAGGAACAACATATAATCAATGAAATTAGGAGGTCTTCAGCTGCCAAATCAGGATAGTGAAAAATCTAAACATAGATTGAAATAAGTAGGTTGCGTTAGGGGTGGCAAATTGGGTGTTTTGGGTTTACCCATTAAAGTTAAAAATCCATTGGATATCCGGGTATTTTAACTTTAATGGGTACACCCAAAACACCCAATTTGCCACCCCTAGGTTGCGTTGACATCACGCATAACCTCAACCAGATCACACTCCAAACATAAGATCTAGGGCGGAGCTACTTGGGGCCAAGGAGAGGCAATTGCCCCTCGTTGAGTTTTGAGTTTTTTTTTTTGAGCCATTATTGGGATCACCACTTTATTGGTAAACTGCCTTTTTTATTTTTAAATTTTATTGTACTCATTCCGTCCCAAAATGTTATTCTCTCTTTTATTCAGGTTAATACGGACTTTGAGGAATAGTTTAATTTAATTAAGTACAAGGGTATATAGAAATATACCCCTGTACTTAGCTTAAGGATGCAGATATGTCTTTATACAAGTTAATTGCTATATTAACCCCTGTACTCAAGAATAATGTGTGGAATTTAGGCCACCGTCATCTTTCCGTCCAAAACTTAACAGAAACGCTGACTAGGTGTATTAGTTGGATATTTGAATTGAGACGTGGAAAAAATAGCCCAGTTGGAATTTGCTGACTATGAAGAATTGTTGATGTGGAATTTTTAGGGTATAGAATAGAGTTAGTTAAAATAAAAGGGTTAGAATCAAAAGGATTCTTGAAAAATGTTGTTACCGCCTCCCCTCTTTTCTGATCTCATCTTCTTTATGTTCTTCCGCATTTTTTATACATTTTTTTAATCAAATTTCGTTATTAGGTTGTTAAATGAAAGGATTCATGAAAAATATTGTTCATCAAATCTGTAAAAGCAAAGTAAATTAGACCACCTATACCACCACTGTCTACCACCATCCACCACCATCACCACCAAAATCAATACTGCCAAAATTAACAATAATCAACACCACTACAAGACCCACAACCGCATCCTTGTGGAATTTGAAAAATCAATTGAACAAAATGACATATTAAGAGAAATTAGGAAACAACACAGATTTAAAAATCCCATTATGAAAATCTCCTAAAATTATCATCTAAAACTTTGAACTCGGTTGGAATAGATCTAAAAAAATAAATTTTACTTCGAACCCAGTTGGTAAAAAAAAACTGTAAATTTGAAAAATAGAAAACCCAGTTGGTATAGATTTGAAATAGATATGAGGAGAAGAAGAAGAGATGGGGTGGGCTTAGATGTCACCGGTGGAGAGGAAGTAGTCGGAACTGAAGTTGATTGGATCTTGGAGGCGGAAGAGGTGAGGATGAAACAAATAGTCGGGGAAGACGGAAGGGGTTGTCGGCGGAAGGAGGAGAGGTTGACGGGGAGATGGCAGGCGAGGAAAAAGGAAGGGCTTATCGGTGACGGGGAGTAAAAGGGTGGTAGGAAAGGGAGGATGAGTAGGATGAAGAAGGGGGAGGGGTGGGTTTGAAGATGAGAGAGGTGGCGGCTGAGAATGGAACGGGTGGGGTTGGGTGTGGAAAGTATTTGCAGAGAGTGGTGAGTTGAGAGAAGAAAGAGGGGTGTGGTTGAGTGTATTAGCATTAGGGTTTTTAATATTTTCATTCCAACCCTTTTATTTTAATAAACGCTATTTAATACTCTAAAATTTGCACATCAACAATTCTTCCTAGTCAGCAAATTCCAACTGGGCTATATTTTTCTACGTCTTAATTCAAATATCCAACTCATACACCTAGTGAGCATTTCTGTTAAGTTTTGGTCGGAAAGATGACGATGACCTAATTTCCACACATTATTCTTGAGTATAGGGGTTAATATAGCAATTAACTTGTATAAGGGCATACTTGCATCCTTAAGCTAAGTACAAGAGTATATTTCTATATTTTCCCATTTTGAGACAGAGGGAGTATTTTGCAAGTTTAAAGTGTCGTT
The DNA here is from genome assembly GCA_026119855.1 of Campanula takesimana. Lineage (NCBI taxonomy): Eukaryota > Viridiplantae > Streptophyta > Magnoliopsida > Asterales > Campanulaceae > Campanula > Campanula takesimana. The sequence continues at coordinate 114,925 of JAOWBW010000613.1, read as the reverse complement.
CACTCGGGTCCAACAAAGTGAACAATATGCCGTTTTTGTGTCAATGGTTTTTTCTTCTACTAGCCACTTTTGCAATGCAACATCAACCTTGTCAACTAATCCCCAAATTTTCCTGGGATTAAATTGTCCAAGTATTTTACTACCTATGTTACACTTGAAGAGGTTGATATTTCTTTTATAATTGTCTCACTTGAAGGGTAACTTCCATCTTTGGGAAGCACTAATACAAGAGTACACTCAAAAAAAAAAAAAAAAAAAAAAAAAAAATCGGGGGCATTTACTCCAAATTTCGTCCCCCCCCCCCCTTTCCTCCAATTCCTCCGCCACTGCATAAGATCCATATTGATACTACAAAGAAAACGATAAATGCCTCACTTATGATAGAACTTCATAAATTGACTAAAGAAAAGGATGTCTCATAGGTGTTTCTGTTTGCAAGTTGCCACTTCAGAAGTTGTTAAAATCGAGGCAAGTAATATGAAATCTGTAACAACTGGTGATACGGAGGCTAATTAGAATATGTAATTAATAAACCAAGCAGGGGCTGGCATCTGAAAGAGAATCTTAGGGGACTAACTGAATGCATAAACTGTGGCGATTATGCGAAAATAATGTCCTACATTTAATGCCACGCAGCAGAATTAAATTCTCCAGAAACAAAAGATATTCAGGTTCATCAGAATAGTGCGCACAAAGAGTTTAATCTTGTGCGCTAATGAGACACATTGTTTTTTGTTGGTGAATATATGCAGAAGCAAGATTGCGTCCTAATGCAGTAGCAAAATCACTGTTTGTACTAAGATATACCTACCATCGAGGCGGTAGCTAACCAGAGCTAGGCAGATTGTTGAGGAGAATCATTTGCAGGGGCAAGAAGATGGTTTATAACTAAAGGTGGACGAAGTGCACGGTGGTTTGCCTCTTTCTGTTTGCGTGCATTGTACATTTCTTCTGTCTCAACCACAACCAATCTTTTAACCTAAGTCAAAAAAAGAAAAATGAATTAAAAAATTCAGACTACCACCTACCGATGCAATTTACTTGAGTTTTATTTTAAACCTGTTGAACCATTCCTCTGAGAGAAGGAGTGTTTGATTGCACCACAGTTCGATTGCACTTCCTTAGACGTAATGCTTCTAAGGTGCGTCGATGAAGTCTCCTAGTTCCAGGAATTCCCCTCACAAGAGTAATGTAAAGTTTCGAACTCCATTCTATGGGGGCACACGCTTTGTATGCCTTGAAAGCACTCATTCTATTCCTTAGCCTACAATCCACATCAGAAAACATATGAGCAACAATCTAATCCCTGCTTACGAGTTGCCAAACTTGCTGCCTATAATGTACTTACTGAATAGCGATAACCACCTAATGAAATGGGCGAGGAAATCAAATCAACGTTTTTTTATTGAAACAAATCAAGTTAAATAAAGATACACACAAACACACACATATGTGCATGTGTTTGTCTGTCGGCTATCTATCTATCCATTTAAACACACATTCTGTAGGTGTGTATTCACACACACTCAAAAATATACACCTTACACCCCAACAAACACATGTAAATAAGTAAACATGTCTATACTGAAGATGATAAAAGCATATTTGAACAAAAGATCAAGAACCACAGATTGTTGTTCATTAGTCAAGATTCACATATCAACCTCAAGCATCAATTCAGGTGAACTTCAAATAATTTTCCTCAAAATTTTCTTTATGGGAGAAGATGAAGTATCTATTTTGAAAAATCTAAGGATCATGGAGCTTTGTCTTAGAAGCATTTCGTCGAACAACTGTTGGGCACAAAATAAAAATTTCCACGCTTATCTATGAATCTCAGAATTTTCTCAATGGAAGAGATATTCGTAGAGGTGATTCAACACAGTCAAATTGGAGGAAATTGAAGAGCATAATTGGACACATAAGCAAAATCATGATTGTAATACAATAATACTAGCGGCTAATTATCTTCAATTTAGGGTCCATTCAGATTAACAGACAGGCATATAAAGCATGTTAACATAAAATAAAGACGGAGAAAGTGAAGGAAATATATGAACTTACAAATCACTTCAACGCTGCAGCAGCGAAGGTCGTGGCCGGTAAAAATGGCGAAACGGCCGACAGTATCAGAAACCGGTGCTACAAAAATCTCAGTAGCGTTAACCTCTTTACGTTCGCTTTGGCAAATTTGTTTGGGCTGCCTCTAAAACAAGCCCAACCCAAAACGCTCAAGCCCATCTCATAGCGTATTTTAGTGGGCCAAGAGTAAGAAATAGGGACGCCATCGGGACGGAACTGAGACGCGTGGAGTAATAAATTAGTCCAAATCTCCTATGCCACTTTGTGTACCGTGATCTAATGTTATTGAGATTGGTATTAGAGTAATAGTTTGCAAACATGCGAACGGTTGGATTACAAGTGGTACATGAAGTAGCACATAAAAGTGGTACAAGAGATCTCGACTCGTAATATTTTCCTTTTCTTGACAGGAATGGAAATCAAATCCAAAACAAATTAGGATTTGTCAAAGGCGGTTTAGTTCCTCCAATATAAGTAAAGCCCAAGCTAATTACTTAGTTTTCATATTATCAACGTCCTCTCCTCACGAAACTTGTGTGTTAATTAATATTGTGGTATTTGAAGATGAAGGTGGTGTCTGTCTACTTGTTGGCCGTGCTGGGTGGTAACAACAACCCTTCCGCTGATGATATCAAGAGAATTCTCTCTTCAGGTATACATCCGATTATTTATCCTTTGTTTATACTCCTTCCGAGTTCCGTCCTATAACCAGCGAGAATTTTTGTCTAACTTGATTGCAATTACTTTGGCCAATAATTTGTAGAAAAAACAATGATCTTAATGAAAATTTAAAAGTTGTTATTGTAGCACGACGAATGTTAATATTTTCAGTAACGATTTTTTAAATTTTCAATAGAATAATTGTTTTTTATTTAAATTAATGATCAATGTAATCAAGTTGACCCAGCATCTCACATAATTGTACCTAAGCATATATCCATGTATCCAGGAATTCAAGAGAAGGGTTCAAAATTATGCTACACTTTTCCTTAAATTGAAGCGGTCATAATTGCTAAAATTACTGTTTTTAATACTAGTAAAATTGTTATTTTCCTTCTTACACTTGAATCTAATAAATGTTGGAGATTTTGTGTTTCCAATCATCCTAGTATCACTTTGTGGTGGATTCGCCCTCCGCCATTGATCATTCCCCACTCCCTGCATTACTTGAATGTTCTTTATCGCAGCATTGGTTTTTTTTTTCGTTCATAATTTTAATTAGTCCTGTAAAATATTTTTCTGTATTTTTTTTACTACTATATATATTCATCGCTAATATTGCGAAACATGGAATTGTTGAGTGATCTTTATAATGTATTAATGTTTATGGTTTATAACAGTTGGAGCTGAGATTGATGAAGAAAGGATCGAGTTGTTCTTGTCTTCGGTGAAGGGGAAAGATATTAATGAACTGATTGCAGTCGGAAGGGAAAAGCTTGTTGGAATATATCTTGTAAATATTGAAAGGAAAATAAATTACAACATTGAAAATACAATATACAACAATTATGAAAAAAAACATAAAAGGAACGATACAACCGTATTTGATCTCTTCATTGGGTTTGTCCATCTTTGATCTCTTGTATCCGAGTCGTGTGAGAACACACTCTCCTTAAGACTAATTCGTCCTCCTCTCTACGAGTGCTTGAGGTTTTCACGGGCGTTAGTCTCCCAGGATAAAACGGATTAACCGGAACCACTTCGCACTTAAGCCTTCCGGCGAAATGAACTAATATGCTTGGACGATATCACCATTGATTTTGTTCTGGGAGGCCAAAGGAAGAAGATGAACAAATTGCAAGAGGGAGGAAGAAGATTGAAGGAAAAATTCTCAATTGTGTGTTCTTTTTTCTTATCTCTTTTTCTCTTCAAAAAAGACTTGTGGGTGTTTCTTTTATAGCTCAAAACCCCCTAAGGATTAATTCACCAATTAATCCATATATTGATGATCAAGTTAATTTCAACAATTAACATTGTCATCAATAGTTTGCAAGTTACATTTGCAAGTCAATAATGGACATTAAGCTTGGAAGTAATTCTTGGAAATTAATCTTGAATTAAAAGAATTATAATTCAATAAAAGTGGCAAAAACTATCAACTAGTTTTTCCATTCTTTTCACATGTGAGACAAACTCACATTTCCAACTTCCATCCATTTATTTGAGCTATAATATTATTATTATTATTCAATCTTCAAATTGAACAAATAAATATATTATTTTCATGTTCTCACGGAGTAGAATATGAACCCACAATAATCTTTGTCCAACGACAAACGATTCTTCCAAGGAAATGTACACAATTTCCTTCACACACAACATATTTTTCCAACAATCCCCCACATGAAGGAAATTGAGGACGAGCTTGGTGATAAAGTCCGGCAGACAAAAACTTGCATACGAAGGTGTGGGGATATTGCCCATTGAACCTCCGCTCGAACTAGCATATTTACTCTACTCGCAAGTCGATAGACGCGATGTCCTTGAATCGATATGCTTTTTGTGTAGCCGATCATATACTAGACACAAGTAATGTCCTAACATATTCCATTTCTCATAGCTATGTTCGTTCATGGCCTTGAACATAATGCCTGGTTCTGCGAGAGGGTCTAAGAATTGAGCCTCACACAATTCTCCTCGAAGCGGCCCCACTTCTCTCTCACATAGGTGACTTCTTGAAGGTAACCCGTATTACCCCGCTCGACTTTCTCGACGCGTAAGAGTCATTAAAAGTATTTTGCTTATCCTTGTCCCTTCGGGATGTCACTAATAGGAATGGACTTGGGGGATTTGACCCCCACAGTGACGCGCGAGTCTTTTAACAGTTAGGTGGTCCCTTTTGAATCTAGTTCTTGGGATCTCCAGTCATCTAGATTGGGTTTTCCGCTGTGATCAACTCTAAGAGGCTTTATGTCTCATTCCCCTCCATAATTTATAACTAACTCTCGGTTCTAACCATTTGGTTAACGGATCCGTTTTTCATTTGACTTCACATAGTCAAATTAGTTGAGAGTAGTTTCTTAATGGTATTACGTCTTTGACATATATGTCAAGACCTACCATTACACATAATGCTTTGTGTTCAATCAATCATCGATTGAATTCTCGCAATACTACCAATTGCTAGCACAAGATTTATCCCTTAGAATATCTTCTATAAATTGGCGTAGCCTCTCGGCTTTCTCACCACATTTATCTAAAGCTATAAATTTAGATTCCGCTTTGAATCTATTTATAACTTATTTATTTAGAAGATTTCATGATATAGTCGCTTCCGCTAATAAGAATACGAAACCACTCGTAGACCTTAAGTCTTTGATTTCATATATCCAAATAGCATCGCTATATCCTTCAATTATCAATAGATGTCTAGTGTAATGTAATCCGTAATCTCGATTGTATCTCAAGTACCTTAGTACTTTCACTATACATTTTGGATTACTTGTGTTCCAACTCACTAGACTTTCAATAATTCTCGAGTGTTCAACTTGAGAAACAATGTCACTTCTATTCTTCAATAGATGTTGACTCATGCCAATTGGGTTTTAGCCATTGCTAAATCATCCTTGTTAATTTCTCAAGAATTATCCACACAATGTGACTAGCTTAAAGCAAGTCCATTCAATTTCTTAGAAATTTCCACTTCAAGGATTGTATCCGCTAAACCCATATCTCGTGACCTTTTCAAATTTCCAAGAATTATATCTTAATTTGCTTAGTGCAAATTCATTAGTTCTTCTTGAAATTTTAAATCAAAATGTCTCATATGCTAAACTTCTCTCAAGTTCAACATATTTTTGATAGATTTAATCAACATTATGACATAACCACTCATGTCATATTTGATTAATCCACTTTCTGACAAAATCAACCTTTTGATGTCATTATCTTTGTGCTTGTTTTAAATCATCTAGTGACTTTACTAACTTGCACACCTTATTCTAGATTTTACTTTGATATATTTCATTCAAAGCATCACTTTGATCTATTTCACTCAAAGTATCATTTGTTCATTTTCATGAACTTGACATCAATACTTGATTTTCATTTTTTTTCCTTTTGTTTTATATATATATTCAAAGTCATTGAATCATATATAACAACCATTATGTAAACTCATTGTTTACATACTCACCATCTTGTACCCAATTATCCATTTTGTTGATTTTGGACTTTCTACTTTGCGAACCACCCCCCACATTCACAAGTGGACGTAGGCCTACGTTTCCATACTTCATATGAAATTTACATTGTTCTTGGGGTAACCTAATCAATAGGTATTTATTTTTGCAAAGTAGACTCACCCTCACATTTTGGGTTAGTCCAAAATTTAGCAATAATGCTATCATTTCTTTCATCAACACCATTTTGATAGTGATTTACAAGATGGATATTTTGTGTACAAACACATGTTATGCACACACACTATACTCAATAGTGTTTTATCTTCATTATCTCATTTCTAAGTTGTTTTCCAACTTCTCCATTCAACGAGACAATGCTTATAATATATAACAATTACTATGTGTTTGAAATCTCTACATATCACAAAGCATCGCAATGCTTAACTTGTGATGATATAATTCAACACACATTTCATTTCTTTTTGAATGAAAAATGTGATCCAAGTAAAGAGACGTAATCTCATTATTAGTCACCAACTCAACCCACGGTTGATATAATTTCAATTTCATATATTCATACATCATGGATATCATCCTTGATGACATCTACCTTTGTCTCTTAAGACACCATAAATATGTTTGACTTTTTCAAACAAGTTTAGCTTTTCATACAAGTTTGACTTTTCAAACAAGTTTGACTTTTGACCAAGTTTGACAAACTTTGTCTTTGCCTTAAGCATTTCAATATGCTCCACCACATTTGCTTTCATCACAAGAAGTGTTACACAACTTCTTATCTTAAGCTCTATTCTCTTTTCCAACACAAAGATGAATAGCAAGCATCTCAACATTCATTTCAATTCATTTATGCTTGAGTTGCTTCTTGAAATCTTTTCAAGTGAAAATTAATTTTTCAATTATTTCCGTCCCTTGAAAATTTCACTTATCACCATCCATTCGACATGGATTTCATGAAGGACTAATTCAATTCTTTCATTTGACTTTTTACGGTTTATGGAGTCTACTATTTTAAATCAAGAAACGGCCTGCAATGAATTTCATTGTACCAACATTCTCGATTTTATTTTATAGTCCAAAACTCCAACTATTCTTTTCCTTTTTCTTGGTACTATATATGTTATATAACGAAACCAAAAATCCGTTAAATATATAGTTCCGGCAAAAGAAACGCATATGCTTCAACCGCACTCACGGATTAAACATCCGTCTCATTTCCACCAACTTTGTAGGATGTTCCTTAAGAAACCTCACTAAGTTCAAGGTGGTTAAGTAGAACATCTTTTGTTGCCATCACTTAAAGTCGAGGCTAACAAAATTTTCTAACTTCTCACGATGGTGATCAACATACTTGGAACACCCACATTCCGTTGGAAATTTGTCTCCACACAAGGAGCCTTCGCTCAAAACATTGGCTTTAATTTTTCAACAATTAAAAACCAAATTATTACTTTGTTGTTACAAATATAACTCTCTAACTTAATTAGAGAATTTACTCCAAGAATAAATTGCTAATTCAATAAGAGAATTATCACAATTTATTTCTTGTAACAACCCATCTTAATAAATCTCTTAATTCCTTAATGAAATTATTATTAGAGATTAATTATTTCAAAATTAAATGTCTCATTTTGGAGTACCTCTAAATTCGAGACATTTACATTCTCATTCACATAATACACAATTTCATTTAGAAGCCCTCCTTCTAAACATTGTGTCATTTTTCATAATCAACAACAATAGGATTTAACAACTTCCTTCAAGAAGTCCTATTGTTTTTTGTCTTCATGACATTAGTCACTTATCAACTATTAGGTTTTAACAACTTCTTCCAAGAAGCCCTATAGTTTTAGTATTTGTGACTTCACAACAATAGAATTCAACAACTTCTTTCAAGAAGCTCTATTGTTTTTATCTTTGTAACTTTTGTCACTATTAACAATAATAAGTTTTAACAACTTCTTTTCAAGAAGCCCTATCATGTTAATTTTTGTGAACTTTGTACCATGTACAATAATAGGTTTTAAAAACTTCTCATAAGAAGCCCTATTATTTTCGTCAACGTAACGTTAAAGACTTAATCTTCCAACGTTCTTAGTTCCAATGAACTTTCCAATCTCTTCACTATGATTCATACGAAATGAATCATAAGAGACATATCACATGATGTATAACCACTACATGAGGCTTAGCCACAATTGGTTTATACAATCATTGTAACATAGTTGATGTCACGGAGCATCAATCTTTCCATCTTTATTAATCTCATTAAAAAGAAATTAAAATTAGTGTTTTAGTTCACAAAAACTGCTCTGTTCCGAAATTTTTATCTTCACTTTCACATTATAGATTCCAATCGCCACCGTTCAGAATCTTCTCCTATGAGTCGTGAACATGCACAAAAAGTTTCGACCCAATCCAACGGTTAACAAAGTAGGAAATGCTGTTTTACTACAGCTGGTCAAGAAAAATCTGTGCAGAAATTTTCTTGCTTTCTTTCCCATTGTTCCTCATCGTCTTTCATCATTTCTCCCGTAGCCATCACGCCACAAGATCCTTGTAATCTGCAATCCTTTCTCAACAAGTGAATTAGTCTTAAGATTGTTGGAATATATCTTGTAAATATTGAAAGGAAAATAAATTACAACATTGAAAATACAATATACAACAATTATGAAAAAAAACATAAAAGGAACGATACAACCGTATTTGATCTCTTCATTGGGTTTGTCCATCTTTGATCTCTTGTATCCGAGTCGTGTGAGAACACACTCTCCTTAAGACTAATTCGTCCTCCTCTCTACGAGTGCTTGAGGTTTTCACGGGCGTTAGTCTCCCAGGATAAAACGGATTAACCGGAACCACTTCGCACTTAAGCCTTCCGGCGAAATGAACTAATATGCTTGGACGATATCACCATTGATTTTGTTCTGGGAGGCCAAAGGAAGAAGATGAACAAATTGCAAGAGGGAGGAAGAAGATTGAAGGAAAAATTCTCAATTGTGTGTTCTTTTTTCTTATCTCTTTTTCTCTTCAAAAAAGACTTGTGGGTGTTTCTTTTATAGCTCAAAACCCCCTAAGGATTAATTCACCAATTAATCCATATATTGATGATCAAGTTAATTTCAACAATTAACATTGTCATCAATAGTTTGCAAGTTACATTTGCAAGTCAATAATGGACATTAAGCTTGGAAGTAATTCTTGGAAATTAATCTTGAATTAAAAGAATTATAATTCAATAAAAGTGGCAAAAACTATCAACTAGTTTTTCCATTCTTTTCACATGTGAGACAAACTCACATTTCCAACTTCCATCCATTTATTTGAGCTATAATATTATTATTATTATTCAATCTTCAAATTGAACAAATAAATATATTATTTTCATGTTCTCACGGAGTAGAATATGAACCCACAATAATCTTTGTCCAACGACAAACGATTCTTCCAAGGAAATGTACACAATTTCCTTCACACACAACATATTTTTCCAACAAAGCTTGCTTCAGTCCCATCGGCTGGTGGTTTTGCAGTTGCTGCCGCCGCTCCTTCCGGTGGAGGAGGTGCTGCTGGTGCTCCTTCTGCTATTGCAGAAACAAAGAAAGAGGAGATAATTGAAGAAGAAGGGGAGGTTGATGTAAGTTTATACATCTTTTACCCTTTTGTTATCTAATTTTTTTTTTACTCCCTCCGTCTAAAAAAGATAGTCCTCTTTTCTTTGTTATTCTTTCGAATGGACTTTAAACTATAATTTTTAGGTTACTTTTATTGTTATTGATACACCATTATAAGTATAATCAAAACGGTTTTTATATTTTCAAAATAACAACAAAAAAGAGGGATTATCTATCCAGGGCGGAGGAAGTATTATTTTTTTCAAGTTGAACCTGGATAGATCGAATTTTCTAGTTCTAACTTGATTATTCTATTGTTTGCAGGATTTCTGCATGAATCTGTTTGATGACGAACCGTGATGCAGCTCAGAATCAAAGTTTTTTTTTTTTTCTTTTCAAGTCCTTACTCTTAACGTAGACGTAGTAGTATTAGTTATGGTTGCGCACGTTGTTGTTTAGGTTTAGGGGAGGACTACCATGCCACGGTTTCACCTTGTGAGACCGTTTCCCGCCAATTTTTTTTTATTATTATTATTATTTTTTTGCCCGCCATTTTTTTACTCGCCAACAGAAGTAACACTTTTTATACCAAGATGTAACACTTTTTATAAGGAAATGTAACACTTTTTTCTCATATGTAACACTTTTTTTTTCAAAAAAAAAAACTATTTATATTATTTTGCGAAATTGATGTTACATCTTACAATAAAGTGTTACTTTTTTTAAGACCAAACTGTTACTTTCTTCATAAAAAAATGTTACATTTTCTAACCACAAAAACTATTTATATTATTTTGCCAAATTGTTGTTACTATATATATATATATATATATATATATAAATGAAATATTCTACCTTTTTAATATTTCGGCTGAATCAACATTAGATTTGAAATTTGAATTTCAAAGTTAGCATATCTTACCTTTTCAATAAAAAGAATCATAATACTAGGATTTGATTGAGCCTATTTCACTATCATCGCGTGATTTTGGAATAACGATACATTCTCAGTTGGCTTAGTTAGTATTCAAAAATCAAAAGTCAAAAGTTATCTATTCCAAATTTTAAGATTTTGATTTAACTGTATCTATTTTTTAACAATAGTATTTTGGTCAAGATTTATCTAGATAACTTTACTAACTTATTCAAATTCCTTCCAAAACAAACTAACTTAATCCAATCAAATAAACTTAATTATTGTTTTGATTTTGTCCTTTATTTGGCTTTCTTGCTACAGGTCTTCTATATCTCCACTCTCAGAATTCAACAGAGATCCAATGTATATACACAGTACATGTTAGTCAAGGATGGCGACTGACTCCATGATTGCCATGGCACTGTCATCAGCTTGAAAGCTGTCTTAAGGCATGTTATTGAAACTCTGAGTTTGTAGTTCATGGCTTATGAGTTTTTTTCTATTGCAGCAATGTGAATCATGGTGGAGGGACAATTATACGTCATTTGGATTCAGCATTCCATGTGAACAATGGAGCCTATTATCAAGCTTCTGAAAGGTTATCATTCATTATTTCATGTCACTATAGAATCTAGACTATGACAATAGTCGCAACTATAGACAGGAGTTACTTTTATTTAGTTTTTCCTAATTATTTCTTCTGATTTTTTTGGAATTAAAAGTTTTGTAGGTTTATTCTTGCCGCAAGCAAGAAAGCTTCCATTTTTTATTAGGCGAAAGGTACTGAATTGTGATTAACTAGCGAACCTATTTTTCATGCCGGGAAAAGTATTACTCCTCCTTCTGTCTCAAAATGAATGTCTAAAAAAATGTAGTTTTGCTTTTGATCAAAAGCAATTTATTTTTTTACATTCATTTTAAAACGGATGTAGTATTTTCTATTATTGTATTATACGTAATACCCCATCGGAAAGATATGAGCTTTGATTGTGATATATAAGCCTCCACTATACTACCATTGAGCATAGTGGACCCAGTTGTTGTAATCAGTAGGCCAGTTGTGTGGTACTTATGTATAGATTCATTAAAGAATAAGTATTTGCAAAGAAGAAAAAGACGCAGACATGGTTAAAGAACTTCATGATGGAATGAATTGTTGTTCTTAACCGTAGTGAAAGAGTTGTAGAAATTAAGATGTCAACGGATGGATCGGAGGAGCAAAGAAGATGGAAACATTTGAAGCTCACACTATCAACTTGGGTGGAGTATTCTGGGCCTTTAAAAGGCAGGAAGAACATCACAAATGATCAAACAATCACCATTTGCTTCATTAATTTATCATTGTGTAGTTTTCAGAAAAATAAATTTATCATTGTGTAGACAAAAGTACATATTAGTTCAATTTTTTTATTTATTTGCTAAAAATAGAGAGGGTCGTCTAGCTTTTAATAGCAACCACTCCTTCTATCCTTAATTGAATGACAGTTATCAAAAAAAAAAATTAATCTCATTTGTCTCTAAATAATTTTGTACCAATTTTTTTCATTAGGCCTTTTTTACATGCAAAACTAAATGTTTAGCAAGTGGATAAGAAGAATATGTATAATTGTTTGCCACTAAATTGTATTAAAGTTAACATTTTTTCTTAGTATCCCTTTAAATGAATTTTGGACATTTATTTACAGACGGAAGGAGGGAGTATAAGATTTCAAAGTAGCAAAATCAATAAACTAAATCTATGAAATTCACACATAATAAAATGTTAAAGTAGCAAAATTAAAATATTTCATGTGTTATTTTTCTTAGAATCTGAGATAAAAGTCATAAACTAAAAACTTCACATATACAAGTTGAGGCTTTGACCAATAAGTCCCTATGCCAAATAAAAACTACCAATAAGGACAGACATTTTGAAAACATACCAAAAAGTCCTTGCATTTTTTCTTGGGCCAGAATACCCTTCGCATGATGAGCGTCCCAGCACCCCAACCCAACGTCTTTTGCTCCCCTCTCTTTCTCTCTTCTTGTTTCTCACTCTTTCTTTCTTTTCTTTTTTTTTGTTCTTTTTCCACCTAAAATTTTAAAATGACATATCTCAAAATCTATAAACTGAAAAAATGATCCAAAACCATTGTTTTAATCGTGTCGACAATACGAATCAAACAAGTACACTCAACACATAATTCAAATTTTATAAATAAAAATTTCATTTTTCATTTGTAAAAATTTGGAAAAAAAAAATCATTTTAATTTCTCAATTAATTTCACCATTTTAAAAAATAAAATTTTCATTTTTCACTTGTAAAATCAATTTTCAACTGATTTCTCAGTTGTGTGATTTCACAGTTGTGTCATTTTTTCATTTTTCATTTTTAAAAACTGATAAATTCATCTCTCAATTTTTTCACAATCATTATAACAACTGAGACATGCATTTCAAAGTTGTTCACAGATGATTTTGAATATAATAACTGAGACATTCATTTAACAGTTATTCATAATTGAATAAAAACTGATAAAATCACCTCTCATTTTTCCCAATTGATGACTCAATTTATCTGTTTAATTATATAATAAATGAGACATTCATTTCTCAATTATTCACATATGAATTTGAGTACAAGAACTGGAACATTCATTTCTCAGTTATCATTTTTTCTCTGTTGTTAATATAATAATAAATGAGATATTCATTTCTCAGTTATTCACACACGAGTTTAATATAAGAACTGGTAAATTTATTTATTATTTGTTAACACACGAGTTTAATATAAGAACTGGTAAATTTATTTATCTATGTGTTGTCAATGCTCTTTAAACAATTGTGAAATAAATTTATCTCATTTTTTTTTATTAAAAATGAGTAATTGTCCAATTGTGAATAATTAATACTCCTAACAAAAAAAAAAAAAAGACAACAACAAATGTGAGGTTGAAGTGTTAAATATATAATAGTCTACTAATGAAACAAGTAAGAAGCTTGGTATAGTGGTTGGGCTTCTTAGGCAAGACTAAGAGGTCTTGGGTTCAAACCCTCCCAAAAGCAAATAATTTTTATTTATAATACTTGGGGTTGCAGATGGTTGTGGCGGAAGGGTTGGAGGTCCGGCAAGACGGCGGTTGGCGGGAGGCCCGGCGGCGGTCAGCGGCGGCTCGCCGGCGGTCGTTGGTGGTGGCCGGCAACGGTTGGCGGTGCTAGTGGCCGGCGGTCGGTGGCGGCGGTCAGCGGCGGCGGGCGGTGGTGGTCGGCGGCGGTCAGCGGCAGTCAGCGGTGGTGGTCAAATGTAAAGGTGGCAGTCAAAATGGTCAAAGGTTAGAGGTGTAGGAGGAATTTATTTGGGCTGGAGTATTTTTGCCATTTAAAAGGTACAAGGGACTTATTTGGTAAAATTGATTTGAACCTAAGGACCCTAAGGTAGAATTTGAAATGTTGTGTTTTTATTGGTAAATACCACATTCCCCAAGGGACTTATTGGTAAAAATCCCAAGCATTTAATAGCAATATAATTTGATATGTTGTTATCTAAATACTCCTCATATCCATTTTATTATTTCCTCATTTCACACTTACTACATTGGAAGAGGTAATATTTATTAGTATTATCATAACTATAGTGTTGCACTTGAGTATAGTGTGGCTATGATGAAGTATGTATTTATGCATACATATAATGAGAATATAATACAGCGCTGACATATGAGGGTTTTTTTTTTCACAAAAGGGCAATGTCTCTTAGATTTTATAATAGAAAAAAAAAGATGAAAAATTAGAGGAAAGGAAGCAGAAAAAAAAGGTTAGCTCCATTTTCTATCATATATTTTAAACAACTTTGAAAGTCTTATATTTTTTATTAAACGGGAAATAATTCATCGCATAAGTGAAGAGTTTGCGTAAGGGTAAGTTTGAAGAGCCTTACCCTTGACTGATAATGCAAACACCATGACCAGAATAATTGTTTACTCAAAATAATTTTCAAATATTATTTTTAATTTCAAAGTGAGTTTCATAACTTAAAACTTAGTTGAAAGCCGAATTCAATGATTTCCTCTTCATATCTTTTTTTTCGTTTCCATAATTCAATGATTATTTTTTGTTTTTGGTTCCGTTATATAAGAATTGTTTTAAAACGATAAATATTATACATGTTAGTCGAGGTAAAAACCCCGAATAAAATGATTGTGATAAAATTATAATTTACTAATTGATTTTATAATACTTATCTTCAATTTTATTATGTAATTATTTAGTTTTACTATGCCGTCGAGTATCGACGGGTTACTCACTAGTTTTTTAATAATAGGACATGCACTTGTTTTAGAACTTAGAAAAACTCGCTTGGCACTTAGAATAACTCACCAGACACACTTTGTAATAGCAAGACAGGCAGTCTTAAAACTTCCACTAAAAGTTCCTCATTGAATGTATAAAAGTGTATGCTTGAATATTTATAAGTGTAATATTAGAGAAGGCACATGATAATACTCCCTCTGTCCCAGAACGATAGTCCCCCTATTTTCATGGGTTTTACGAAGGAACTTTGAGTAATAATTAAGGCTATTTTTAATGATTCTAATGAAATTTTTGAAATTCTTCTTGATAACCATTATAAATACTATTAATATCAATTTTTAGATTCACATAAAATAATTATAAGTAGCATTATAACTGCTCAAAGTTCCCTCGTAGTAACAACGAAAAAAAGGTGGACTATCTTTATGGGACGGGGGGAGTATTAGAGAAGTCAATTGGGAAAAACATGTTTTTCCATAGCTTAGTGTAAAATGCGTTTTTCACTAGACCGACTCATTTGGTTAAGGTCCAAACTAAAGTTTTTCTTTTAAAAAACAAATACTCCCTCCGTTCCTGGAAAGTTGCAACAATTTGCCATTTTTGGGTATTCCAATTAAGTTGCAATAAGTCCAAATAAGGAAACTCTTTATTACTTTTATAATCATTCACTCATTCTCTCTCTCTTCCTTCCAACCACTCATTATTCTCCACTCATTCTCTTTTCACCCCCACTAATTCTCTCTCTTTCTCTCAACCTTTCATTTTTAATATAATACTTATTTCTTAATTTTTGTGTTTCCCCTTCCATGTTGCAACTTTCTCGGAACGGAGGGAGTATTAAATGAAGTGAAAATCTGGGGAAAAACGTGTTTTTCCCTAAGGTTGCGTAAAACGTGTTTTTAAGTTTGGCGCGGTGGCATTTTTGTAATTAACGGGAAGTTGTTTAGCGCTGATCGTAAGTGCCAATGGTAGTGTAAAAAAAGTGTTGCACATGTACACTGGCACTTATTGATACTATCACTGGCACTTTTTAATAAGTGTCAGTATCAATGTTAAAAAGTGTCAGTGTAATGACTGGCAATTACTAACACTACCACTGGCACTTTTAATAAGTGTCAGTAACAATGTAAAAAAATGTCAGTGTACTCACTGGCAATTTTTAACATTACCACTGGCATTTAAGAAAAGTACCAGTTTCATGTTTATAAACGCAAGTATGAAATCACTGGCTTTTTGTAATATTAACACTGGGCATTTATTATAGTTGCTAGTATTTACGAAAATGCCATGTCACGCCCCGAGTCTCGAGGTCCTATATGGTACCTCGAACAAGGTGCGTGAACCCTGCTATAAAATCAACATAATACCATAGACATGTATAACGTATACTAACTTCACCACATTGGCTATACAAAAGCCGGAACTATACTTTGTTCATACCAACAAACAACACCTCAACGAGCTTTTAGCTCGGAGACAACTTTACGCATGCGGAAGAAAGAACGACTAGTAATATATGCACACGACTTTGCTAAAGTCCACAGTCCAAATACAATCACCATAAACTCTACCCATCAACCATATGGCACATAAAGTGTCCATCATAACATAACCAATCCAAATATGAGCCCATAAGTATTAGACCATGTACAATGGATTAAACGAAAAAACCCATTCAACACCCACTTTATCACTCCACATCATCTTTTCTCTCTTCCAACTAATCTATTCAACACTCATTCAACTTTACACCCTACAATGGTTTGTTTAATCCTCCATTCAACACTTTTCACACTCATCATCCTACACCCCACCACTTAAAATTTATTTTTTATTTTTTATTTTTATGATTAGTGTTGAAATGGTTATTATTGGGATCCATTCAAGAAAAATATGGGTTTTTTTTTTTTGTGTCGGAATACAATGAAACTTACGTCAATTTAAAGAGAGAAAAAAAATTAGGAATTTTGGTAAAAAACATTTTTTTTAAATAATTGAGCTCAATAATTGGGATTAAAAAAAAATAACTCGTCAGCCAATCAGAAGGTGACACATGTTCAGGCCACGAAAAAAAAATGCCGACCTTCTCCGCAGACGCGCCCTTGTCTGCGCGTGTGGTGCACACGCCTCGCTGGCCCAATACCGTGGCGCCACATGGCAAAACTGGGGAACATTTTCTCCATTCACACTTGTTGAACCCATTCAACAAAACCATTCACAACCCTCCCATTAAACAACCATTGCAAGCATTAAACCATTTTTCTTTTGTGAATACCCATTCAACACCCATTTTTTTGCCATTGTAGATGGTCTTAGACTCCAAGTAAGTAATAGTGCAAGTCGTATTGTACCTAATCACAAGTATAAACCTCGCGTATATACGCGATTAATGAACGAATACATTTTACGCCACATATCGTGGTCCGTAATTATTTTCCGTATATTATAATCGTATTAATCATAATTTTATTAAATTATAATTATACTTTTACTGGTCCTTATTTATCTTAGGAACTCATTTACGGGACTGGGGTACTTTATACAACTTTATTGAGTATTTTACTTATTTTGGATTACAATTTTTATTTATAATACTGCCATTCCACCGCCTCAAAATCACTATCTTAGTACCCGTTCTAATTATTTTGGTCAATTTAATTAGTTAAAATGTGTATAGAATCACATATTAACAAAAATAATAGTGAAAATATCGAGAAAAACTTGTTTTACACTCGTTTTAGTGTAAAACTTGTTTTCATCTCTTAATGTAAAACAAGTTTTACACACCTCTTAGTGTAGAACAAGTTTTTAATAAGACTGACTCAAAATAATAATTAGTATCAATACTACCCATAAAGCAATAATTGACAATAAAAGTATCATATATAGCATGTATGAACATTACTATAATTAAAAGGGGAGTAGTAACTTACCTACTACGGAAGAAATTATATTTTGATCGGATACAAATGATCTACTTTATTCCCTGAACATTTTGGTGAATTCGGTTTTTAGAACGAAGGATTAATAGTATATGAACATTTTGGAATCTTTATATTATCAAAAGTTTCATTTAACCTCCTTCAAGTTTAACTATCAACACATAAACCCTTCAACTATTAGCTTTAACTAATTGCCCCTTAAAGTTTCAACTTTAACAAATAACCTCCTTATCATTATTTTTACATTTCTAATTAAATTCCAATAAATATTAAATCAACTACTTTAACTTCTAATAATGGTAATTAGTCATTATTCAACTTAATTATTTTTATTTAAACATTTTAATTGGTCAACTAAGTCATTTAAAATGTTAAAACTAACACAAAATAAATCATAAAAATTATGCAATTCATTAAATTATATGCAATTGGGACAGGCGTCACATGCCACCCCTTATTTCGAATAATAATGCCCAGCGTCTTTGGAAAACACGTTTTTCCTTTGCTTAAGGAAAAACATTTTTTTCACAAGACTTACTCTTAAATGAAATTTCCTTAACATTATTATTGAAAACTAATAAGATGGCATCTTTGTAGATAATGGAGAAAAAGCCAGCTCAGTGATTTCTTTGTATATTACTTTGAGACTGGATTGAGGTTGTCAAATTAATCAAAATCAATATATTTTGAGGTTAGAATTGAGTATGGACGTATGCAAAGTCGAGCCGATTTGAGCGTTTAATGTTCGAGCTCGAGCTCTTTAAAAATGATCTAGTTTTGCATTTCGAATTTGAGTTCAAGCTCTCCAAAAGACAACTTTTAGTGATCGGTCGGGCTCGGGAAGTCGAGTCATTCTCCTCCTGCTTCTCACCAACAGGCGTAGGATATGAAATAGAGCATCTTCGTCCCTCGTCCCTTTCCTTTGAGTCACTTCGTCTTTGGTTCAATTAGAGCTTCCTCCTCTTAAAGATTGAGAATTGTATATAGCGATTCCTCTTCGTCCCATCCCGCCTCTTGCCGCCGGTCGGAATGGTTTGTGGTTTCCGAACAGCTAGAGTAATCTGAAAAGCTCACCTCTTCTTTTTTGTCTAACGCTCGATCCTTCCTTGTCGTGGGTTCATCCCCGCTACACAAGGCTCTCTCCGTTAACGTCCTGAATAGTGGAATAGAAAGCCCCTTATCTTTTTTGAATTTCTCGCGATCGTGGATATTTGAGATTTTTTGCTTATACGAGTTTTTTCAGCACTTCCATGTTGGGATTAGTTACTAGTTCGAATTTGATACAAATTTATAGCCAAATCAGGTTTCAAGTTGTTTGCGAGCAAGTCGAGTCGTTATCGAACTCGAGTTTTGTTAATTTTTTCTATGAAAATGGCTTGAGCCAAACTCCTAACGAACCCGAGCTCGAGCTCGAGCTGTAGCCTATTGTCGAAAAACTGGAAAAAAAAAAAAAAGTT
Source organism: Campanula takesimana (assembly GCA_026119855.1). Taxonomy (NCBI): domain Eukaryota; kingdom Viridiplantae; phylum Streptophyta; class Magnoliopsida; order Asterales; family Campanulaceae; genus Campanula; species Campanula takesimana. The sequence continues at coordinate 95,478 of JAOWBW010000613.1, read as the reverse complement.
TATAACAAGCTTGACGAGTCAGGCCCTGCGAATCCATGAGGCTTCTTGCAAATCTTTTTTTTTTTAATAATTTAGTATTTATTAATAAATGTATTAAGCTGTTATTACAAAGTACATTTGAAAGTGCATTGAGTGGGTATCAAACCATTGACCTTTCATATAGAAAGTAATACTTGATGACTCTTTACCTAGATCTCTTTGAGTATCGCATTGCAAGCCTTTCTTTTAAACTAAGCAAGATTTTCAACGAACTATCGAGCCAACCTCTAAATAAGACAAACGTAAATGAAATGAATTTCATTGAACAAACGGGTCGAGCACGGATCGATTCGATAACAAAAAATGATTCATAATTTGAAGCTCACTCGAGTTTGAGTTCTTTCGAGGGGAGCTCGAGGAGGTCACTACAAAAGTACAAATAATAGCCCTATCCCTAGTGTTGAGGTTGTCAAAGCCAAAAATGAGTTTAACAGATAAAAAAAAAAAATACATTCAAATATTCAATATCATGGGTATGGATAATTTAAGTACATTGGGTAGTCAAATATACAACTCGGTCAGTCAAATCTTATATATATATTAAAGTTGGTGAGGAGGGTTATGGTGTTGACATGTGAACAAACAATGGAGAAAGCTTACATTTGGTGATGCCACATCAAACTCACCCTCATAATTATGTGATTTTTCAATTTCTTTTTCTTAGCTAATAGTATTAGCTAATAATATTAGTTACTATATAGAGTAACTATTATAGTTAACTATTACTATTATTAGTTATAGTTAACTTATAGTCACTATAATAGTTAACTATTACGTACTATTAGTAATAGTCACTATAAATTAACTATTACTAATAATAATAATAGTTGTATTTGTTAATTATTACTAATGATAGTAATAGTTACTATAATAGTTAACTATTATAGTAATTATTATTATTATTAGTAATAGTTATTATAATAGATAACTATAGTAATTACTTTATATAGTAAATAATATTATTAGCTAATCTATATTATAAAATCATTCATCGGAAAATAGCTAATATTATTAAGTCAATCATCTATAAAATTAAAAGTTAGTTTATAGCAATAATAAATCATATTTATATTCAAATTTCAATTATCATATAAATACTAATTATATACAACGAAAACTATTTTTTTAACACAGATCTTTTAAATTTGTAAGCAAATGTTTTAATTCATATACAATATAATATAAATATATTAAAAAAATATTATGTTATTTTATTAAATAAAAACATTAAAAAAAAATTACAAAAAAAAATGGCAAATTTATTACCCGTGCAACGCACGGGTTACCCACTAGTGAGATGAGTGTCTAAAATTTATGCATCCATCTCAAATCAAATGAATGTCTAAGAAAAAATCCGCATTTATTTTTGTTTAATAGTAAAAAATATAACTCCTTCCTTCCCTAATAAATATTCAAAAAAGAAATTACTCCCTCCGTTCCAAGGAAGTTGCAACATTTTGTCATTTAGAGGGCATTTCACAAAAGTTGCAACAATCCAAAAATAGAAGTTTTTTATTACTTTTATAATCCTCCACTCATTCTCTCTCTTCCTCTCAACCACTCATTATTCTCCACTCATTCTCTTTCCACCCCACTAATTCTCTCTCTTCCTCTCTACATTTCATTCTTAATATAATATTATATCCTTAATTTCCCAACTCCAAAAGCAAATGTTGTTTTAACTTTTCTGGAACGGAGAGAGTATATTTGATCTTGATTAAAAATAAATTTTAAAAACTGCAAGCATCCTAACTAATCAGAAAAAAACTTTCTAAAAAAAAAAAAAAAAAAAAAAAAAAAAAACTAATAAGAAAACTGATCCGATCAATAAGCGATGAATAAAATATCTCGGCGAGGAATCCACCTTTTTTCGTAACTAACTTTTGGTTGCTTGGAACAAACGCAGCTTGTGCTCGCTCAGTCGCTCGCTCTCTCTCCGTTTAACTTTTCAGTCACGTTTAATTTCACATACATTCGCCTCTTTCCGATACACGCATTCTGTTATCGTCGGCGATCATGTGTACCTCCACCATCTCTAACGGCAACGGCACCGCCGCAAAATCAACCCCAAGGCCGACACCAGACCGCCAAACCTCCATATACAGTGAAGTCCAATCTAGCCGCCTCACTGTACCCCACTCTCTTCCTTCTCTCCTCAAAACCTCCTTCCATGTCGTTGACGGCTCTCCCAGCTCCGCTGCCGGAAATCCTGGTATCATTATACATCGCTACTAATGTGCACTACTCAATATTATGTGATATACTCATTACATTTTTATTTTGTGTATGTGTTTATGTGTTATGCGATTTGAAATTGACGCTGTAGTAAAAATTTAGATGAGATTGCGAAGCTGTTTCCGAATCTGTTTGGACAGCCGTCGGCAACGGTGGTTCCCGGTGGTTCATTGCCGGTTCAGAAGCTGAGGATAGGTGTTGTGCTGTCTGGAGGACAGGCTCCCGGTGGACACAATGTGATTTGTGGAATTTTTGGTGAGACGCGTCTTGTTTTTATTTCGTTCGGGCAATTTTAATTAGGCCAGTTTAAGTTGTATTTTATGACGTTAAATTGTTAAATTTGGTTATCATTTGTAGATTATTTACAAAATCGAACTGCTGCTGGTAGCAAATTGTATGGGTTTAGGGGTGGTCCGGCTGGCATCATGAGGTGTAAATATGTTGAGCTGACAACAGAAGTCATTTATCCTTATAGAAATCAGGTTTTGTTTCTTGTTTCTTGATTGACATTCATTTTTGGGACGGAGGGAGTACTAAAATTTCGCCACCATTTTTGTAAATAAAAGTAGTATTGCCTCGAGTGTTGTCAATTTTACCTGAACTATCTGTGCTCTGTTACAGGGAGGTTTTGACATGATTTGTAGTGGCAGGGACAAGATTGAAACCCCTGAGCAGGTGCTTTTTCTTTGAAAATATGTCAATTTTCGTTCATTAAACTCAGTTCAGTTAGTTGGAATTCAATTAGTGGTTTCTAATTGAGCTAGTATTTAGATAATTACTGTTGTAGGCTAAGATATACTAGGCAAGTTACTGAGGATGCCATGCATTACAGTTTGAACAAGCTGCAGAAACAGTGTTGAAGCTTGATCTGTACGGGCTTGTTGTCATTGGTGGGGATGACTCTAACACAAATGCTTGCCTTCTTGCTGAAAATTTTAGGTGCCTTCTCTTTTTCCTTTATTTACTCGTACCAATTTTCTTTCATTTAATGAGACTATGCTTAGAGCTTATTAACATTTGAAGGGGTAGAAACTTGAAAACTCGGGTCATTGGATGCCCAAAGACCATTGATGGTGACCTTAAGTGCAAAGAAGTACCCACGAGTTTTGGGTTTGATACCGCATGTAAGGTAATGACTGTTTTGATACGATGGTTGTTCCTTAGCCTGTATCTTGGTGTTGTTCTTCAGATATTGTGGATTTCTGTCTTATACATACAAGCTTCTAATGCTTTTCCTTATTCATCACCCACTGGAAGTGCATTGAATTTGGGTCATTAACAGTTATTATCTTGGTCTAGAACATGAATCTAGCACAAACATAAAAATGATTATATGCAATTTTTGTCTTAAAGTTGACAAAGAAGACAAGAATCAAATTTGCTGAGTTTCATTCTAATAATGAATTTGGTTTCTTGAATGCCTTTGTTAACATTTGCAAGTTTATAGGAGCCCAAATGCAAAATGTTTTCAGACGGAACCAAAGTTTTTCCGGCTAACAAGCACTTTAAACGCACACCTGATAACTACAACCATGAAGTCCCCGAGACCAATTGATAATACAGCGTCCAAAGTTCCTTTGTAACTTAATCTTTGATGACTATTATTCTGCAGATAAAACTACTATTTTTTTAAAATCTCATTTAGCATAGTTATTTTGAACGAAACTTTGCTTGTCTATCCATATAATGAGTCTTAAACAGAAAATGCATGACAAGACCTGTGTAGTCGCAACTCGCAATTGTGTTATGAACTCAAGATAACAGGTCAAACCTATTTTTCCTCTCTAAACAGATATATTCAGAGATGATTGGAAATGTCATGACAGATGCTCGCTCAACTGGGAAATACTATCATTGTACGTGCACTTGTTATTTCATTTGTCATTTTCTGCTCTCCTCTTCCATTGATGCTATTTACGATGAGAAATTGTTTTCACATGAAGCTTATTAATGAAAACATGGCAGCATAATATGAGATTTTAATGGTTGCATATTAAAGATTGGGATGGCAAGGAGTCCCAGACGCTATCCTAAGGCTATTAAGTATTCTCTTTTAGGAGATCCATTTATTTCAGTTATATTTTTAATGGTTGATGTGTTTCTTCTATACTACTACATTTTAATAAATAGGTCAGTTCACACCAAACGGTTTTAGTGCTCATTTAACTCCCTTAGAGGAAGCCATGGGTGAGATAAAAAAGGGAAAAGAAAAGAGGATCTAGACATGGCAGAAGGGACGAGAGTGGGAGAGAAAGTAAGAGAGAAAATCTAGGATAGACTAACATCCTCGTGTTCTATCAACCACGAAGGCTTCCTTCAAATTTAATTATCTTCATATGAAGCATGAATAACACAGTAACAATACAACAAACCTTGCTAGAACAACAAGTCTAATTGCTTAACTCCACAATTTCTGTAGCTAAGTACTTGATATCAGTTTGCTCTTGTCGATCATTGTGCTCATGAGCCCGTTTTTAAATTAAGAACTCATTGATCATTATCTTTACTTCTGTCCTTCAGTTTCCTGCTTTTGCCTCCCAAGTTTCCCTCCCTACAACTTTCTTTTATATGCCGTTGATTATATATAATGACTAGACAACAATGAATCCCTCCAAAAGGAAATTCAGACCACTTGTTATCTACATCTTGAAGTTTGTTTATTTAACTTATTGCGAGTATATCATGTGCCTTCAGTTGGATAGCTTTGTTCCAATGTATGGATTCATACTCTTCTTCTCTCTGTTATTCTCTCCTTTTGCAGTTGTAAGGCTAATGGGTCGTGCGGCTTCTCACATAACACTGGAATGTGCATTGCAGACTCATCCAAATATTACGATCATTGGGGAAGAGGTATCTTTTTCAGCCACTAGGATGGTTGCTTGCGTTATAATCATGTTTCTTAGTGTTATCTTATACAATATTAGTATGTTAAAATGCTAACATGGTTGCCTAGATCTTTTGCAGGAACAATTTAGTGGACATTATTCCTGAATGTTTAGGAAGTTGATGGGAATCAAGTCACTGCATAGTTTCATTCTGTTGGAATACTTTGTTATGAGTTCTACATTGACATTCTAGTTCACTTGAGAAATGATCTTGTAGTTGCTTCCATGAAATTACACAAGTGAAAGAAATCCTTATGAGTTGGATTGGTTTTCGTTGCACACATATTGAAAAATGTATCTGCGTTGAGGGCGGTTTGACTACCTGAGTGCCTATTGAGTAGTATATTGTCTATGCCATAAATGTTGGTGATATGCTGTGAATTATCTGAGCTGTTTTCTGCACATTTTTTTGTTCTGGTAAAGTAGTCATCAATTCTGGTGATTTTCTTATTGCCTATAAGAATATCCGATTGAAACTTTAATAAAACTTTCAAGGAATTATAATATTCTCTAATCAGCTTTAGTGAAAAATCATTATGGTGACTAGGGCCTGAAATTTTTCTGTTGTGGCCTAGGCTTTTATTTCCTCTTCTAGTTAAACAGTTCTTCCTTTCTTTCATCTTGCTGCAGGTTGCTGCTCAAAAGCAGACACTGAAGAGTGTCACAGACTATATTACAGATATAATCTGCAAACGTGCAGAACTTGGTTATAATTATGGTGTTGTTCTCCTACCAGAAGGCCTGATTGATTTCATTCCAGAGGTATGCATTTTTGTACTAAGCATTTGTGCTTTGTCTTATTGATTCCCCGCCCATGAAGTTTTCAGAGTGAGTACTAATTCTTGTCCGTTTAAGTTAGTGCCATCGTCTGTTGATAAATGCAGGTGCAACAACTTATTGCGGAGCTTAATGAAATTCTAGCCCTCGACATTGTGGATAAAGATGGACTATGGAAAAGGAAACTTCGAAGCCAATCTCATCATGTTTTTGATTCGTTACCTCAAGCGATTCAGGATCAATTACTGCTTGAAAGAGATCCACATGGAAATGTACAGGTAGCTATTATACTTGATTCTTACTTAGTTGTAGAAGAAAAATCAGAAATTAACTCATTTTGCTTATATTCGTACCAATTACCATGACTGTATAGATTGCAAAGATTGATACTGAAAAAATGCTCATTCAAATGGTGGAGAAGGAATTGGAGAAGCGAAGGCAGGAGGGCGTATATGATAAGCATTTCAGTGCACAATCACACTTTTTTGGGTAAAAACTTCTGACACTTAAAATTAAAGACATCTCATTTCTTACACATTTTGTATTATTTCTTCTGAAAGTATGAATTTGTTTGTGCAGTTACGAGGGCAGATGTGGTTTACCTTCAAACTTTGATGCTAACTACTGCTATGCATTGGGTTATGCGGCTGGAGTTCTACTTCATTCTGGAAAGACGGGACTCATTTCCTCGGTTCGTCTTAGTGCCTATTAGTTCTACTTCTCATTATTCCTAACATCTTTCTTCAAGCCATCATGCTTCTTTTGTTTTGGTTTCAGGTGGGCAATTTGGTTGCTCCAGTAGAAAGGTGGACAGTAGGCGGGACACCATTGACATCTTTAATGGATGTAGAGAGGAGACATGGTATCTACTTCTCACTATTTTGTTACTTCACAAACTGAAGGCTAACCATAGTCAGTACTCAGTAGCTTGTCGGTACCCCTTTACTGTATTTGCTTGAATGCATTGGGATTTATGTCTTATGTTTAATGCTCCCTTCACCACACATAAACTACATAGACTATAAGCGCTTGCGTGTTTGTATAGTCTTGTTCATAGCGCATCTAAGCATACCTTCCTCCTCAACGCTCAGCTAGTATATATTTTGAAGGGTGGTTGTTCTTGTTTGAAATGATATGGAGATGACTCATTTACCTTACTTCACGTACATATTACCATTCTTTCCACTTAAATTCATAATTTATTTTCTAAATGTAGAAGTTCAAATCTTCTGCAGGGAGGTTTAAGCCTGTGATTAAGAAAGCAATGGTTGAACTTGAAGGTAATTAGATTGGTTTTACTTTTATGTACAAGCTTATTTAGTTAAATATACATAGTACATAGTACATAGTTTGATTCCACAGGGACCAAAGAAGTGCTCTCTCTCTCTCTCTCGCTCGTCCCCTTGTGGTGAAGTTAACCTTTTCTGTAAATGTTTTATATTAGGTGCTCCTTTCAAAAAGTTTGAATCCATGCGGGATGAATGGGCCCTAAGGAATCGATATATCAATCCAGGTATGGTCTTTTTAATCATTTCCTTGGTGCTTTGTAGAATAAAGCAGAGTACATCAAATAATAAAGCTTCAAAATAGAACATAAGTTGCTGAAATTGATATATTACCAGTCTGCACGTAAACGAAGAATGATCTCCCTGTTGGAATCAGAAAAATGGAATTATGAGGAGGAATAAACTTAGAACAGGAAGGAGGAGGGAGTATATGCAGGATATATCTATGAAGGCACTATATTATTGCTGCACTACTCAAACTCCTGATTACATGGGTATTTATACTACTATTAGTACATTAGTTCATCCCCTGATACATTCACACTCCTAATTAATTGCCCATACATGAACTGCTAGTACATGAACTAGAGATTAACACAAAAGTAACTGATGCATGAACTAAGACTTGCAATTATTAAAAAATACTCCCTCTGTCCCTAAATGAGTGTCCATTTTTAAAAAATTCTTGTCCCAAAATGAGTGTCTTTTTTTTTTAACATAACTTTGTCCCTGAATTTTTTTTTCGAATTTTTTTTCACCGGTCTCTTTATACATGCAAAACTAAATGTTTGGAAAAGAAGAGATTACAAGATTATATATGAATCTTTGCCACCAAATTATACAAAGAGTCGAGATTTTCAGATGTCCCTTAAAATGAAATTTAGACACTCATTTAGGGACAGAGGTAGTACATGTTTGTCTTCAACACTCCCAATATATGCATAAAGAATGATGGTGCCTTAAAATACAAGGAAATACTATTCATGAAGGATAATGGTGCCTCAAGCTAGATTACTATATTCATCAGTAAACTAGTCATATTAAATGAGATTGTATGTGTTTTTGATTGGATTTTATCCTCCCAGGTCCATAATCATGATAATTTTGCTGATTGTTAAGCTGTTTAGGACATCTTTACTCCATGTAGTTGTTTTGTAGTCAGAATCTCTTCCAGATGCCATTATCCCTCTTCCAAAGAACTGATGTCGGTCCTGCAATGTATCTATGTTATGTTTGGACCCTCCTTTAGATGAAAGATTAAACTTGAGATTGGTCTATCCTATTTAGAAATGAGGAAGTATTGTGTGAGACGGTCTCACACATGAGACGGATCTTGACGAAAGAGGAAATGGGCTTGCCCCGCCCCACCCATAGGGGGCAAACCATTTACTCTCTTAACGAGATCTTCTCACATGTGAGACCGTCTCACACAAATTTTTGTCTTTGGAAATATCGTTATGAAATAATCATACCTAAATATCACTGGGCAGAACTTTGTTGGTTAATAAGCACGGATTAATGAGCTTAAGCCTGATATTAAGATTGGTTTTCTGTATTTTAACAGGTCCAGTTCAGTTTGTCGGGCCAACAGCAAATGCTATCAACCACACGCTACTGCTGGAGCTTGGAGCCCAATGAAAAAGATGTCGTGGTGGATATTTTGTTAATATCTTGTCATCCATGCCCAGAAGCAGCCTCTTGCATTCAAATGCAGGCACGCGAAGCTTGTCTATAATGATCCCATCTGGGATCGGCCATTTCCTGAACTTCACGCATAGTGGAAGCTCTTGTAACGCACTTTTATTTTATAAATATGGATAAATTAGGGAAAATAATGGTTTGCGTGCAATAATAATTGATTTCTACTTGCAGCGTTTTGCTCAACTTCTCCAAACTTGCTTTCTCATGTTCATTTTTCAAAATTGGTTTGACTTTTTTTTTTGAATGATTTTTCCTTTTCAAAATTGATTTGACTTGTATACCCACAAGTAAATTAATGCCTTGATCAATTGGCAATTATGTTTGAAGACGTATGGGAAAGAATGGTCGAGAATTTCTGTACATAGCTCATAGTACTACTTTCTACCAGTGGTGGATCCATAATTTTTTTTCAAACGGGGCCAAGTTTATTTTGAAGGAAATATTCTGACTTAATACCTAAATATATTTTAAATGGGGGCAAAATTTTAATGTAGTGCTATGTTTTCTTAATACAAAAAGAGGCAAAGTACCAATTTTAAAGATAAAAAGCAACATTTTTGAAATTGGCTAGTGCTATTTTGGTACATTCCACAAAACAAACGGGGCAAATGAGTTTATTGCAAAACTGACATGCGTACTTTCATTTATTTTCAATTTGACTTGCAAACTTTGGAAACATCAAATGTGGCTTGCGTACTTTCATTTTCAAAATTTTGAGACGACTTTTTTAACACCCGTTAAAAAACATAACGGGACACTCTGTATAAGGGGTGAAAGTGTAAGAAATAAAACTTAAAATCCTAACATTGCTGATTTCAACACTCCGTTATTCCATTACTCTCTTCTTCTCCAAATCTACACATACAAACCCTAAATTGGTCCATATCAAGATTAAACCTAAACCCTAAATTGGTCATCCAAACTACTGTAGCAAACCAGATAATTAGTAGAGCAAATGCCAGCAATGGCTGAACCAGAGACTGACCATGATAGTAATACAACAACAACAACAACAACAACCAAGTCAACTCAATCTACATCAAAAATTCAGAGGAAGAAGAGACCAAGAGATTGCAGTTACAAACACCCATTATACAGGGGAGTCCGGATGCGCAGTTGGGGCAAATGGGTGTCTGAAATTCGCCAGCCTCGCAAGAAATCGCGTATTTGGCTCGGTACATTTGCCACCCCTGAAATGGACATGAGCCGGGAACCTTTGTCGCCGAATCCATGGTCGCCGAAATCCATGGAGGATGTTCAACTTCTCACCATGTTTAGACGTCTGTCACCGCTTTCGGCCTCACCAACCAATTAACAATGGTGATCTACGAGTCCGACGGCCTCATCACCAACGAATTTTACGAGGCCGCCCAGATCTACTTAGCCTACCGATTCTCAACCAACACTCAGCGTCTCAAAATCACAAAAGCCCCAAAAGAAATCAACATCAACGTCTCCGTCGAATCGAACGAAGAACTCGTTGATTATTACAACCAAGCCGAATTCAAATGGGTTTGGGTTCATAAATCTACAAGATTCTGAGATGGGTTGTTTTGATGATTGAAACCCATCACTGTCTTTGCTTGAAATCGACATGAATTGAACTGGAGTGGGTGGTGGCGTTCACCGGAGAAGGAGGGTGGTGTTGGGTTGGGGATTTGGCTGTGGGATTTGTGATTTGATGAACAGGGGAGGAAGAGAAATTTTGGGGAAGAAGAGATTCAATGGAGTAACGGAGTGCTGAAAATGTTATCTTAGGACTTCAAATTTTATTTCTTACACTTTACCCCCTATACAGAGTGTCCCGTTATGTTTTTAACTGGGTGTTAAAAAACCTGTCTCAAAATTTTGAAAATTAAAGTACGCAAACCACATTTGATGTTTCCAAAGTTTGCGACTCAAATTGAAAATAAATGAAAGTACGCATGTCCGCTTTGCAATAAACTCGGGGGGGGGGGGGGGGGGTGGGTGGCAAATACCCCCCTTATCTTATGCCCTGGTGCCGCCAATGCTTTCTACTTTGGATTCTTCAAACCATCGCCAGTTTAATGTAAAAATTGCACTATTTTTTATAACAGTGCAATTTTTACACCAAATATTTCCAACAATTTGCTTCAAATCTTATACTCTCTCCGTTCCGGTTTAATATTCTTAGTTTGACTTTGCACGCTTATTAAGGAATGAAGGCAAATTTGAGTCAAGAATAGTAGTGGGTGGAGGATATAATTGTCCATTCATAAAGCAACTGGATGAAAAGTACTACCTATGTCCCTAAATGAGTGTCCAAATTTCATTTTAAGAGACATTGAAAATCTCAACTTTGTGTACAATTTGGTAGCAAAGATTCATATATAATCTTGTAATCTCCTTTCCAAACATTTAGTTTTGCACGTATAAAGAAACCGGTGAAATTTTTTTTTGAAAAAAAAAAACATTTAGGGACAAAGTTATGTTAAAAAAAGACACTCATTTTAGGACAAAAATTTCTTAAAAATGGACACTCATTTAGGGACAGAGGGAGTAGATGAGTAAGTGATGGGTTTTTTGTAATATATGAACTTTATGAGGAAAAGAATGTCTAAAATACTATTCATCTTTTGCCATTTAATGAATAAAGCAACTAAGAACCTTAAACTGGGACATACCAAAAAGGAAAGTAAGAACCTTATACTGAGACGAAGGGAGTACTAAATAAGAATATGATAAAAATATTCATTTTTGTTTCACATAAATAATAGTAGGTTATATAATTTTATATTGTAAAATATTTTCATATATATATATATATATATAAAAGGATATTTAAAAAGAAAAAGAATAAGAAAAACATGATAGCGCAACACTATCCATTGCACCAAAGCAAGTGATAAAGTTAGCTCTATTAATAGAGCAATGTTTAGAGTTCTGTTGGAGTAAAACAATACTCTGTTTTTTGAGTTTTAGAGTACCGTTGGAGATGGTCTTACACCAATTATTTATTAGTTAAAAATATTAATTTTTTCAACTTAAATAAAAAAGGGTAAAATACAAAAATAAAAACATTACAAGGTAGGAGTTTTATGAAATGGAAAGTGCTGCAGCGCGATGGTCATATTTTTACCACATCTTTTCAATTTTTAATTCAATACTTCATTCATCTGTCTCTCTTTAATCTACAAAAATATATCATTTTTGTTGTCTCACTTTAATCTACAAATCCAAAAATATTTTTTTAAAAAATATATATTTTAAATAATAGACTTACTTGTCATACTTACAAATACTACTCACTATTCTCACTCTACTTTCTCTCTCCTACCTAACTATCTACGCTCACAACAAATCATCTTTTCAATCATTTTCCTAATTCTTGTGTCAAAACTCATTTTTCTTAAATTAAAAAAGGACATAAAAAGTATAGGGCAGTGTTCAAGTTACGTTAGGCACGGTCAAACCAGATATAAAGATGGAAATGAAATTGGATATTGAGAAAGGTTAATATATTTCTACCATAGTACTACCATATGCTTGCTAGAACACTTGTATTTGTGAATTGGGATGAGTTTCTAACAATTTGCTTCTTTTTTATCAACTCTTATTGGTGCAATTAATTGAAGATCTTCGTTTAAAAAAAAAAACAATACTCTTTACGTCTTAAAATAAATGTTGTCAAGTATTTGTATAATTTTTATTTTTTTTGAAGCAAGTATTTGTATAATTTTTAAGAAATACAATTAATGCATATGAAAAAAGTCTTATATACCCATAAAATAATCCAATTACTTAGATAATAAAATGCTTGTTTAAGAGATATAGTTAACTATCATTAATAAATGTATAATTGATATACAACAATAGATAAGCCTTGAAAATAATAAAACAAGTATTTTTAGACAAAAACTAACTCTCAAAACGAGATACATTTTGGGATTGGGACGGAAGGAGTAATAACTAACTAATATAAATTGATTTTATTTATTTTTTTAGCGTCACAATTTCTGTGTACCACATGTGATCCAGTGGTTAAAAGCAATTAAGATATAAATGATTATAATGTCAAAAGTAGTGCATAGCCGTGAGATCACTTGTGATACACGAGTGATATGCAAACAGTGGCACATAGGATTTCATCTCGTCACTTTAGTATGTCAAATTAATTGTGCCCATAAACAAAGGGCCATGTGTTTGATTATGGGCTGTGAATTTGGACTCGGGGCAGTTCAGTTCAGTTCGTGAAAGGAGTGCATATAGGTGAATAAAGAGAGTTGCAGAAAGAAAAAGAGGTCACCCAAAAAAGAAGACAATGGAAGAAACGCAAGAGGCACAAGCAAAGAACCCCAGCTCCGACGATTCCACCACCGTCAATCTCATCAATGCCTTCATCGAAATCACCTCTTCCACCAATCAAGAAGCCCTCTTTTTCTTAGAATCCCATAATTTCGATCTCGACGCCGCCGTTTCCACTTTCCTTGAATCCTCCTCCACCGCCCCCGCTCCCATTAGCCGCTCTCCGTCCGATTCTCCCTCCCCACCTTCCTCTCCAGACCATTCTCCGTCTCGTTCCCGATCGCGGTCCCCACCGGCGTCAGTTGAGTTGGAGCTCCCTGTCAGTCGCCGGTCCAGGCGCTCCGATAATAAGGCCTCTGGTAGTCGTTCGCGTACTGTTCGGACGATTTCTGATCTTAATGATGATTCTGGCAGTGATTCCGATGAGCCTCAGGAGTACTATACTGGTGGCGAGAAAAGGTAATTTGTTATTTCTCTTCTTGTGATCATAATTATGTACGATTTTGATTGATTTTCTACAAGTACAGGAGTTGGTTGGTCGATTTATACGCTTTTAATTGTATTGATAGCAGAACTGATTCATAGAAATCCTCAACTACATTTAGTATGTAATAATCTTTATGCTAAAGCATGAAATTAGCATAACATTCATATGCTGATAGTCCATGTTTTTGCCAATAAAGCTTGTTACTTTGCTGAACCAGATTTTTGCTAGTTTTCGGCCCAATTTAGGGTCATAATTTCAATTGGATGATCAAGCTATTTACTTTCAAGCTTTTTCTCAGGCAATTGTATTTGATGATTTCTTCTTTGGGTTGATATACTTTTCGTTAAGAACTGATGAAATGAATAAAATTTCTGGGGATTTCTTAACTATGACTGACGAACATTATTATGACGATCACGAGATATTACCCATATCATTCCTTGATGGTGGTTATATATGTAGGCAACTGGTATTTCTTGTTCTCGACTTTAGGCTCTAATCCTGAAATACGAAACATGTATAGGCATAAATTCGTTAAAGGGAAGAACGTGATGATAAAGTTTGATATGACTTGTCATGAGCCATAATATCAAGGGTACAAAAAATGTTGAAAAAAAGGATTACCAAGTATTGTAGAGTTATACAGAAGTTATGACATCGTGACCTCCTCAATTCAACTCAGATAGCCCCTTCGGAAAATCAGTTGCATCAGAGAAATCTCACTATCTTTGAATCTAATTAGAGGGATGAAGTTAAGATGCCACTGGAATTGTAAAATTGTTGTTTAAGAAATGTTTCTTTGGTTAAGGTAGACTCTATTTAAGATCTGAGGTGGAAGTGGCTTTCTTTCACCTATGAAGCTTTGTGAGTGGTGACAGCAAATTGTCAATTGCGAAGTCTTCTTGCATCCTTCACAGTACTTTGATTCTGTGTTTCTCTCTCTCTCTCTCTCTCTCTCTCTCTCTCTCTCTGTCCCTCTCTATGTGATTTGGTTTTGTACATAACACCTGTTCTAGAAATTAGCTCTTCAAAAGTGGTTCCATGGGTGCTTTTTACCCAGCTTGAAAGTATCTTACTGATGATCACATGGGGTAGTTCTTGCATTACAATGTTGTAACGTATGATATGTGGAACAAATACTTTATGATCAGTTTTAAACAGCTACACATTTTTCATGATTGGAGTGTACTTCATTCAATAATGAACTCTCATTATACTTAACTTTTTTTGCCGAATTACTGCTAGGTTTAGTTATGTTAGTGAAGCAACGATAATCCCTCGGTGAACTTTTTCATATTGATGCGAGCAATGTATGCATAACAATTTGTTTCTTGGTCTGCTGTGTTACAAGAACCGTTTTTATTATTTATTTTATATTATTTTTTGAAACTATGACGTGGTTTACTTAACAATATACAGAAAACATCCTTGGTAGTAGCCCATACTCTTTTAATGTTTGTCGATATTTGCAGTGGAATGCTTGTCCAAGACCCTTCCAAAGTGAATGATGTGGAGGCTTTGTTTAATCAAGCTAGACAGGCTGGTGCTGAACAAGGACCGATTGATCACCTTCACCCTTCATCTAGCTCAAGAAGCTTTTCTGGAAGGGCAAGACTACTTTCTGGAGAGACAGTCTCACCTTCATCCACCCCACATGAACCTGAAGTTGTGACTCACACCATTACTTTCTGGACCAATGGCTTCACAGTAGATGATGGTCCTTTACGCAGGCTGGATGATCCTCAAAACGCCTCTTTCTTGGAGGTAGGAATACTTACTTCCTATCTAGTAACACACTAACACACATTATGCCGTTGAAGAATGTATAACAGCATCCCTCCCTCTATATACATACACGTATATTTATACATACATACATACATACACACACATATATCTACAAATGTATATATATGTATAAATGTTGTATAAATGTATATGTGTGTATGTATATGTATATATGTCTATATAATATATACTCCCTTCGTCCCAAATCAAATTGCAAAATTTTCTATTTTAGGGGTCCCATTTAAAAATGCAGAAGCCCAAAATGATGATTTTCTAATATTTTATTCCCTACCCCACTTATAAATCATACCCCACTATCCATACTCACAACACCTTAATGTTAAGTATACTTCTTAATCTCCGTGCACGGCATTTTGTTTGGCTGTTTGAAATGGGACAGAGGGAGTGTACGTCTCTTGTACGGAACAGTTAATAAAAGTTTCACTGTAACAATCTTGTGATTTGGTAACATTGTCATGCAGAGCATAAGGAAGTCAGAATGTCCAAAAGAACTTAAGCCTGCAACTAAAGGAGCTGTTGTTCAAGTTTGTCTCATGAGAAAGTCGGAAAATTGCCCTGTGAGTTACTTTTTTCCGTCCCTCTTTTTTTTTTGTCTTCCTTAAGTAGCATACAGACCTCTAACTCTTACTCACTGTCCTTTTGCAGATACAACAGAAGCCCAAGAAGCCTTTCCAGGGCACCGGAAGAACTCTAGGTAGTACCAGTGGCACTGAAACAGAGGAAAAGACTATTCCTGAAACTACCCTTACAACTGCTCCACCTCCTTCTATGGGGCTAGTTGTTGACCAGTCAATGCCCTCGACCTCAATTCAGCTCAGGTTGGTTGATGGCACACGCATGATTTCCCGATTCAACTTCCACCACACTATCAATGACATCCGTTCCTTCATTGATGCATCGAGGCCCGATGGGCAGAGAACTTATCAACTGCAATTAGTGGGATTCCCTCCAAAACAGCTCACAGATCTTAATCAGACGATAGAGCAAGCAGGACTAGCAAATACAGTCGTGATTCAGAAGCTCTAGTAAGTTTGCAGAACTCAAGAGGCAATTCATGTCAAACATCCTACTAGCTTAGGGAACTTTCTTTTCCATGTTTTTTGGTCCGAATATAAAACAATACTAATAGTTTTTGGTTTGGAAATGCTAAGATTGGACACTTTTTTTTTTGTTTTTTTTTTATTCTCAATATTTACGTGCGCAACTACTTTTTCCGCCACTGAATGATAAGGCTGCTTCTGCATTTTGGCTCATTCTCCCATTTTCAATCTTTGGAAGACAATGATTGAAAATATTAGAAAGTGTTTTCAGAATAGTACAGGAACAGTATGATGATGAAGAAGAAGATGATTGATTAGGATAATCTTGTGACATTGTTTAAGGTGACATATACAATGATGCTCATGGAGGTCAAGATAATTAGGTTTCTTTTTGTCCAAGCTTAAACTGCAGTAGGATGGATGAACATTTGCTGTCATACTTGATTGAAACATCAAGCAGTGGTGTTTATGGAGCGGGCTTCCTGCTGTTGCGCTGCAATGTATGGAGTTATTTGGCCACATCTCCTTAGTTGCACAGACAATGAGACTCGATGTGCACACTTTTGGGTATGCACGGGAATTAAGAAATGAATAATAGTGAATAGTTGTCGTTGTGTGTGAAAAGTGAGGTATGAGAGAAAATGAAGTATGAAATGATAGTGGATAGTTGATGTGACTAAGACAAGTAGATCCTGTTAAATAAAGAAATATATATAAAAAAAAATAGGAAAGTGATACTTGTGAATGAGAAGCTTAGAAGGGAAGTAGGTGCACTTATTATTATAAGATGGAGGGAAGAGTGAAAAGTGAGGTATAAAGTAATAGTGGATAATTGATGTGAGTAAGACAAGTGGATTCTATTGAATTGAATGAAGAAATACTCCCTCTGTCCCCAAATGATCTTCGTATTTGACTATTCAAACTTTTTAAGGACATGAACACTTGCTATAGGAGCCATGCTATGTTTATGAGCTTTTAAGCCTAAATTGTGGAAATGAGAATAACTTTTCGGGACAATGAAAATGATAAATATGAAGATCATTTTGTGATGGAGGGAATATATATAAAAAAATATTTTGGGAAATTGAGGGAGAAGCTTGGAGGGGAAGTATGTGCACTTGTTATGGGAGGGAGGGATGAGATGGGAATATATGTTTGTTGAAATTAAATAGTCTTTCAATTCTTTAGAATGGAAATCCCCTAAATGAGTGATGCCAAAATATGTTTCGAATTCGCGACAAATATTCAATTAGTTCGGACTTGTTTAGTATTGAATTGGGACCAAGACAAAAATTATTCTAGCGAAGTTTTACCAAATTGTACTTTGGGTCCTTAACTACAAAAATTCTACTTTAACCGTTGCCCTCGCTCGAAATAATTACAATTTTCATGTAGAATCAGATTCTCAATATTCAATTAGTTCGGACTTGTTTAGTATTGAATTGGGACCAAGACAAAAAAATTATTCTAGCGAAGTTTTACCAAATTGTACTTTGGGTCCTTAACTACAAAAATTCTACTTTAACCGTTGCCCTCGCTCGAAATAATTACAATTTTCATGTAGAAACAGATTCTCAATGGCTTTTGATCTCTTATGCAGGGCAAGGAAGCTCTTCAATAGGTTTGGGGGCTCTTCTGTGACTGTCTTTCGCTATTCTCAAAGTTGCGTAGTTTATAGGTTTCTTTTGTGTATAGAAAGGCAAATGCGGTAGCAGATGTTTTGGCAAAGGCAGCAACATCATCATCTCTTTTCTTTTGCATTACACTTCTCTATCACCCCCATTTTTTTTTGTGTATCCTAGTTTATATAAGGATATGTTAGGGTATAGGCTACCAAGGGAGGTTAGCTCCCAAGTGGAAAAACCATTTATGTAAAATAACAATGTACATTTTTTTATATATATTTATTATCGTTGGATAAAAAAATATTCTCAACCCTAACCCATAGATCGCTAAATTTTTAACTCAAGTCATTATGGGTCCGAATTTGATTGACACAATGGTCATTTATGTTCTCCCGATATCTATCGATATTGATTTTCATCACTTGTGTCCAACCCATACATTGTTAGGGGGAAAATGAATGTGAAATTTTCACTTCAATCCGTTTGGGAGGGACAAATGAATATGAAATTTTCACTTATTTTGAACGTGTGAAAACTACATACAAACTTTTATTAATCGTTCAACGGTCGCTAATTCATTGGGTTTGAGCCTTTGATTTATTTGACTACAAAGATTTACTTGCAAATGAATTTTTAAAGACTCAAATTGTATAAAATTAATATATTAGCCCTAAATCCTAGGGGTATATTCCGACAAGGAAATTGAGTGTAATGAGGAAGCCCAATTTCAAACGATCGGGGTCTCCAGAAAGCGCATGCATCGATGCCACGCGCTTCGTAATTGTCCCGCCTGCACCTAAACACCCCCACTCCCCAGCAGCAGCTGCAGCTAGGGTTTCTATTCGTCGTCCAAAATCCAGATATTTTACTGTCCCAATTTTCCCACCATTTTTACTCCGGATAACTTGGATTTCCTTTCTATTTCTTTAAAATCCGACTTTTTCTCTAGAAATTCCTGATTCTTCACTCCAAAACCTCACTCTAATTTCCATTTCCGGTCACTCTTTCCTTACTGAATCGGCTCGTTCACCCTTCATTAATGGCGAAGACAAAACCTGGAAAGAAAGATATAGATTCTTACGCTATCAAAGGCACCAACAAAGTTGTCAGACGTATGTTCCCCCTCCCTCAATCTTTTACATTTATGTGTGTTTGAAGTTGCAAAAAATCTGGACTTTTTCTTGATTTTTCATGACTTGGTGTGTGTGTGTGTGTGTGTGTTTGGCAGCTGGAGATTGTGTGTTGATGCGACCTTCGGATTCTGATAAGCCTCCGTACGTGGCAAGAGTGGAGAAGCTGGAGGCAGATCATAGGAACAATGTCAAGGTTAGGGTTCGGTGGTACTACCGGCCCGAGGAATCACTTGGAGGGAGGAGGCAGTTTCATGGTGTCAAGGAGCTTTTCTTGTCTGACCATTATGATATGCAGAGTGCTCACACAATTGAAGGGAAGTGCATTGTTCACTCTTTCAAAAATTACACCAAGCTCGAGAATGTAGGTGTTGAGGATTACTTTTGTCGGTTTGAATACAAGGCTGCCACTGGGGGTTTCACCCCTGACCGCGTGGCTGTGTGAGTTTTGTTTTTTTGTTTTTTCTTGTCCTTTTCGAAATGTTTGCGAGAGTTTGTTTTGGTTGTTTTGACTGATGATTGGCTTGTTTGGGATTTGATATGAAGGTATTGCAAATGTGAGATGCCCTATAACCCGGATGACCTCATGGTTCAATGTGAAGGGTGCAAAGACTGGTAAGACATTTGGGTGTTCTTTTGGGGCTAACTAACTAAACGACATGGTTCATTATGACACTTCATCTCTTCTCTCATAAGTTTATAGAATCTTGGGTGCAAATTGTTGGTGCTAAATTATACTTCCTCCGTTGCCATAATAAATGTCGCATTTGACTTGTAAATGTTAAGGAATATGCTTTACTTTTGTGTACATTGTATGTAGAATGATAAAATTGCACTGAGACTACTTCCTATTTAGAAACACGACATTTCTTTTAGGACGGACGGAAAAAAAGGAACGTGTGGTATTTATTATGGGATGGAGGAGTAGTACTTACCTTTTATCTGCCATAGATATTCATTCTAAGATCCGCTGAGCCTCTTTCCATATCTTGACTATGTTAGCATTCCAATTCAAGCTTAATTGTATTCAAACAACTTTCCGCCTTTATCTAGGTATTAGTGGTAATAGGAACCAGAATATGAAATGGAGTAGTTTGCTGTTTGGGAACGAAATAAAGGGTTTGTCTTTGGGTTTTATGACCTTGCGTATTATAGATTTGTCATTGTTTCAAAGGAATGGAAAGAAAATAGAGAATCAATTCCTTTGACTAGAGTTTGGTTGCTTAAATGAAAGTGCCTTTGTAATTGCTTTCGCTTCTGGCTATGTGTGATAAGGAAAAAAAATGTTTTTATAAAGGTTTTCTCAAATGCCTTCCATTCTTCCTCACTTTCGCTCAACAGACATGTGGAATCCAAATG
Source organism: Campanula takesimana (assembly GCA_026119855.1). Taxonomy (NCBI): domain Eukaryota; kingdom Viridiplantae; phylum Streptophyta; class Magnoliopsida; order Asterales; family Campanulaceae; genus Campanula; species Campanula takesimana. The sequence continues at coordinate 74,839 of JAOWBW010000613.1, read as the reverse complement.
AGGACGTAGTAACCTCGCGAAGAGAAGGAGAAAGAGATAAATAATGTACCAGTACGTGGAAAAGGATAGTATATGCTATTAGTAATAGTGTGGGGGACAGAAGAAAATAAGGATTGAGATCAAATGTATGGAGACTCAGACAATTTTATGTTACACCTTTTTGCAACAGTGATGTTCAGATAAAGCTTTATATTCTCAAAGATAGTGAGCTTATACATTGAAAAAAAGAGACAGTATTGGCCTTTTCTTATTGAGAAAAAAATATTGTGGTTTTGAAATAGGTATTTGGAATCAGGTTCCCTAGGGATGACCAAACCGGCCCGTAACCGGACCGAAACCGGAAAAACGGACCGACACCGGACCGGAGAAGCCCGGAACCGGAGCGAACCGGCGAGTTAACCGGAACCGGTGTAACCAAGGGCCGGTTAAGGTTCACATAAATGGCGAACCGGAACCGGACCGGCGTTTCCATTAAAAAAAATTAAAATTCCTTGTTTTTCAATAAATTTTAACATGTTTATTCATTATTGTATGATAAATAAAAAAATCCCTTGTTTTTCAATAAATTTTAACCTGTTTAAAAAAATAAAAAAAATGTAGTGTGGAACCGAACCGGAACCGGATTGTGATGACCGGAACCGGAACCGGTGTAACCAAGGGCCGGTTAAGGTTCACATAAATGGCGAACCGGAACCGGCGTTGGTCATCCCTATCTATGATATCAATCAAATGTATACATGTCATGCATTGTTGTGGAAAGTGGTGGAATACAAAGAAGCAATTGCATGATTAATAGGGTCTGCTTGGAGATCGGAAGGGCTGCAGCTGTGGTGGTGCAGAAGATGAGGCTTATTATGTTATATACTTAGATATAGGAAGACATTTGCCAATTAATGATTATTTTGAGTTTGTTAGATTGAACATGTTGTTTATACTTTTCTGTTTGTCTGTTAATTGAAGTATCTCTAGAATTCTAATGTTAAATTTAAGCTTCCGGGATCCAGTTTGGAAAGAAGTTTTAATTAAATCTTCGTAAAATCACTAACATTTATGCCTTATTTTGGAGCATTATTGGTGTTTTTTCCTACCAAGTAACTATAGGGTATAGACTTTAGTTTTATACCCGTCTAACTACTAAGCCAATTTTCCTCAATCTACCACCATTGTTTTACAGGTTTCATCCTTCTTGTATGGGAATGTCAATTGAAGATGCAAAGAAGTTAGAACACTTTCTGTGCTCAGACTGCTCGTCAGATGATGATGCTAAAAGATCCATGAACTCGTTCCCGGTATCGCCCTCAGCCGAGGGTAAGGTGAGGAGGCTTTTCATATGTTTGTATAATAAGTATGTTCATTGTTACGCCAACAATTTTATCCAGTAAGGACTAACGAGCATCTAAAACCTAATGATATTACGTGATTTTTTTGCATTTTACATGTGCGGGGCTTGACACTAGATCTGATTGTTTTTATGAATCACATCTGGTATTAGATGTTTTTAATTCTATACCCTGTACAAGGAATAAACTGATGATACCCTAGGACCACAAGTTCTTTCATTTTCATGAATGTATTTGAGCTCTTATTATATATCGACAAGCATACTTTTATAAATACCCTGATCCTCTTTTATACTCAGAGATTAAAAGAGTGAGTGCAACCAATGTAGGAAAAGAATTTTGCTGACTACTGTACTTGGCCTGACCAGATAGTAGTCTAAAACAATAATGCAACAATACAATCAGATACCTAAAATACTTATCCTAGGTAGGGGACACTTGACCCTACCACCTAAAGAAGGACAAACTTACCTCTGAAGTAAATAAACTATCTTCTGACATAAGGAACATACTCCCTCTGTCTCGGAAAGTTATTCCCTCTTTTTTCGTTGTTATTACGAATGAACTTTGAGCAATAATTTAGACTACTTTTAATTATCTTAATAAGAATCTAAATATTGGTATTGATAGTATTTATAATGGTGTATCAATAACAAGTTGTAAATTTTCATTAGGATAATTAAAAGTAGCCTAAAATATTGCTCAAAGTTCATTTGTAGTAACAACGAAAAAAGAGGGACTAACTTTCTGGGACAGAGGGAGTATAACATATCTAACTAAAAAGGCCCACTGTTAAAAGAATAAAAACTGAGTTTGTCCTAGCCGCATGATTCGACAATCCATCTGCAACCTGGTTGCCCTCACGTAGAATATGAGAGAACCGAACTTCCATTAGGCCCATATTTCGTCTAATATTCTGCACCAAATACCAGATAGCTCACTGGATTTTATATTGGCCAATGATAAATTTAACCAAAACCTCAAGAGTCCAGTTACAACCATAGAGATGTGATGCCAAACTCAAAAGCAAGATTGAGGCCATCAAGGGTCGCCCTAACTTCCGACTCCACATTAGGTGTCTTGCCATAATAGTTACCAAACGCATACAAAATCTCATCACAAGAATCCCTGAAAATACCTCCACCGGCTGCTTCTCCCGGATTCACCCTTGACACCCCATCGTTTTGTAGATTCAATTGAGGGGGTAAAACAACAATTACATTTGCAGGCCAACTAAATGCTTTTTGTCTGGAAGACAACATCCATCGGAATAGCATTGTGAAGGAGTTTCCACAAAAATATTGACACCTTTGTTGGGAGGTGCTTATGCCAACATGCTGCAAAAATACTGCTTTTAACCCTTGATGCCCGACACTCTTTCCATGCAGATTTTATTTAGAATTGACCTGAGGATGAAGGCAACCAAAACACCTTGTCCTCTTCATCTGATATAACAATGTTACGTTCTTGGATTAGTTATAGCACTAGAGGACCATATAATATGATCATAACAAGGCGTAGAACCAGTAAACAAAGTATGAGCTTGGACATGATCATATTGCTGAAAAGTGATAGACAAATGCAGCCACCTTTCATGAATTGATATCAAACCTCGACCTACACCCCAATCACCCTTTTCCAAATGTGGGAAGATGTTATAGTGCAAGTTGCATCCCATGGGATCAATACCATTGCAGTATTTAGTATTCAAGAAATCACCCCATAATGAATTTGCTTGCCAAAAACGACACTAAAGTTTCATTGGCAAATAATTATTGTGGGACTTGGAATTCTGAACTGAATTAGCCTTCATCTGTTCAATAGGACCATGGCTTTTACGATTTAGTTGTCTTTGTTACCTTTGGTGAGATTTTGTATATATTTTTCCCCTCAACATTGATATATTGTATCTGTTGATTGTTAAAACTAACTTACAAGTATGTTAACCATTCCATCTCTATTGTTGTGTATTAGCTCCACTAGTATGTTGAATAATGGGTCTGCTGTGTATTCTTCAATACTCCCTCCGTCCCAAAATGATCTTCACACTTTTTTTCGATGTTACTACCAAAGAACTTTTAGCCACGATTTTGAGTTGATTCAATTATCCTAATAAAAATCTAAAATTTGTTATTGATAGTATTGTTGATGGTGTGTTAATAACAAGTTTTAGCTTTTCATTAGGATAATTAAATCAACTTGAAATCATTGCTCAAAGTTCCTTCGTAGTAACGTCGAAAAAAGTATGAAGATCATTTTGGGACGGAGGGAGTATATAGTTTCTTTTTAGATGCTACCTCCGTCCCACAATGAATAACCAAAAATTTCTCAAATTTGCCCTTGCTCAAGAGCGAATTTGAAAAGCTTTTGGTCATTCATTTTGGGACGGAGGGAGCAACTCATTAAGCTTTCTCTTACAGAACTGAGAACCCTTTTGTTAATTACTCTGTTAGGTGGAGCCTAAACGCAGAAAAAGATGACCAGTCGTAGTACACCATGAGGAGGTAATCATTTTGTCGTGTATTAGCTCCACTGCTGATGTTTTTATTGTGGAATTGTACAGTGAAGAAAAGATATCAAGCTTGCACAAGTCTCTTTCCCTTTTTGTTGTATGAACTCTATTCTCTTTATTTATCTGTTTGTAACTTTGTATGCTCGACTCTGATGGAGGCAGTATGTTCCTCTGTCGTTGCTGTGACGCACAATTTGTGTCAAAAATAGAGGGAAAACAAAGAGAAACAAAGATTTCTGCCTATCTTGAGATTAGTGCAGAGTCGTCGAGTGTACAAGTCTGACTAAATTATTGAGAAACAAATGTGGAACCTGTTGTGATATTGTTAATTACTCCATTCGACCTTGACTTCGACTTGGGAAGATAATCTCATCATTTGACTTTTTATGGTCAACACAAAAACTTTGACAGACATTAATTTCAATTTATTCATCCCAATAAAATTTTGAAAATTGTAATTGATAAATCTTGTAATGTGTTTTTTTTTTTTTTTTTTTTTTTACGATGTCCACGCCAGAAGGAGGCGAGGAGAGGGATCGAACCCTAGCGCTCACTGAGGGTGAGGCTTGGCTTTACCACTGAGCCACTCCTTTGGGGACAAATCTTTTAATGGTTTATCAATTTCTATAATTTTAATTTTTTTATTAAGATGATTCGATTGATATTAATGTTTAGTGAAAGTTTAGTGTTCTGATTATATAAAATTAAATGATACTATGTTGCTGTATTATGTAGAAGCAATGATGAATTGTTGTTTAAGTTAACATTTTATGTGTCATTTCATGATCCCATCTCAAGGGTCCATTGCATTAAGAGTTCTTGTCAGAAAATGTTGATAGGAAGTGGTCTTTGTAGTATTGAAATTTGACCTGACTTATCCATTCAACTTTGCCGCTATTTTTATTTTTATTTCTGGTAACCTGACTATTTTTTGGGACACAGTAATTATATTATTTTTACAAAATTTAACATGTTACTGGTGACTATTTTTTGGACGGAGAGAGTGCAGTTTATAACCCCATGAAAAAAATAGAAGTCTTATGTGAGATGTTCTCACACATGAGACTGATCTCGATGAAAGAGGAAGTGGGCTTGTCCTGTCCCGCCCAATGGGTACTCTCTCAACACGAGACAAGTGTAAGACCGTCTCACATGAAAAGGGGGGGGGGGAGGAAAGTAAAAAAAAAAAAAAAAAAAAAGGGTTAATTTTAAAGACAGTAAATACAAGAAAAGGGGGAAATATCTGATTGCATATCCCATGACTCGTGAGTCGTGACCTAACAAATAATTCATTGATATTCAATGTCATTCACATTTTTGTGACACATCATCGCTAGTTCCCCTTCTAATATTCTATTCCCATTTATATGTATCACAAACAAGACACATTTATTTTCCAGATAAATTTTTAGGTAAATCATACTATGTGGTTTAAAAATGCACAAGTTGCATTCTATTTGATTTAATTTTTATGGCGTGTACATCGTCAAAAAAATAATAATTAGATTAGTCTAATTTTTATTACCTCCGTCTAAAAAAGGATGGCTAATTTAAACATAGCACAGGAATTCCGTTCAAATCCTCATTAATTTATATCGTTGTATCGTACCTAAAAACTATGTCATTTAACAAGTACACACATATATACATAGAGCATGATTTATTTATTTCTACCTTGTTCTATTACATTACATATGTAACAATAAAAAATAATAAGGCAATTATTTTAAGACAAAAAATAATACTGTAAATGTTGTGGGAGAAATAGTTAAAGTGCATATAAAACTAATAAAAATTTTTCCTACAAAAAGAAAACAAATGTAAACTGTAAATATTATTTCCTCCAAAAAGAACTAATTTAAATCAGCATCAAAATGTATAATTCCTAAACTATAAATCTTCATCAAACTTTATTCCTGTTTATTAATTTTTCTTGTAACTTTTGAAATGTAACTAATTAATTATCACTTTTGATGAAGAGAAAGTTAATAAGTATTCAATAATATTAACAAAATTAAGTAAATGTGAAAAAGGGAGGTCATACTCATACCTTTTATGAACATGATGGCGCCCTAAGATTTGGGGTCAAGGAAACGGATCTCTGGTTTGATGCCTCTTGTCCCTGAATCACGATACAAGCAAGAAAACCGTTAGGACCAGAGCTAGGTTTGAATCCCGCTTAAGCCATTGGGTGTGAGAATGAGATCTCTAAGGAAAACCTAAAGTAAAAGGCCTGTGAAAGCCTTGTGTGTGATTATGGTTAGAGTATGTACTCTGCCCATGGGGGAGAGAATGAGTATTTATAGGTGAGGAAAGAGAAAGAATAAAGAGATAAGATCTGGATATCAACCGCATTCGTACGGATTCCTGCCACGTGTCACAATCCCATTGGTCTGGTCAGGAAAGGACGCTGAAAAGTGTTGTGTCGTTGGTGGGTTGTGGCACCACTACTCACAGTCATGGTTTGACAGGTACGGATCATTAATGTCTCTTGGACGTATTTGCCAGCAGGAAAGTACGGGTTCCGGACTGATTGCTTGGGATACAAGCATGAGGCTCACGAAGTAACGGGAGGCAAAGCCTCTTTCATACGAGATCAACGGTTGGACTGGGACCTCGGGCATAGCCTCTTGGTTTATCCGGTTCGGTCTCTTTATTCAGGACTCAGCTAAGATAGACTCGATCTGTCCGGTCCGCACGAGCTTGACTCCGGTCTAACAAGCACGGGCATATCAGAACACACTTTAGATATATCCCCGGAGGCATCAGGATGGTTTTTTTTTTTTTTTTTTTTCCTGGACTTCTCTTACAAATAAATGAAATACGTAGTATATTTTTTTTGAACACAAAATGATAATTTTTTAGAAAACAAATAAATGGATATTAAATATAATTTCCCCATAATGATATTTCCCGTTAATTCCCTTGCCCGACCTGTAAAGAAAAGGGGTTAAATCGAACCAAAAAACAATTCGAAAGAACAGATATTTCAAAAATTAACTACAGAGAAACCCCTTCTTCTTCTTCCTCCTCTTTTTTCTAGGGTTTCTTTGTAAGCTCTTTCCCGTTCATGGATCCTCAACCCCGCCATTAATGCAAGTCCCCTACCCTCTCTTTCTCTCTCCCATATTCGATACAACCTTTTCCAATCTCCGATTGCGAGAAAGCTCCAAATGATCCGATTCGAAAAAGCCATCTTCAACAACAAGCCGTTCAAATCCCAATTGAACCCAATTTGAAGCGCACAATTGTTACTATGTGGGTCCAAGGTACGAGCTTGCGATAATTTTCCTGTTGAAATCGTATCCTCCCACTGCTAATCTTTGTTTTTGAGTTCTTAATTTCATAATGTTTGTGGTTTGGGATACAACGAGGTGGAAACTTTGATAGTTAGTATTTGTTGAGGGAGAGGATTAGATTTTGGGGTTGGAGAAAAGAACGTATTAGGGCTTGGGGGATATGATTAAACAAATATTTGGAAAGCTTCCAAGGAAGCCGTCTTCAAAATCTTCACTTAATGATGGTAATGGTGAGGGTGGTGCTTTTGCAAACGTGAATTCTACAAATTCTAGTGGTGGTTCTAGCGTTAATAGTAGTAACTCGAAAAGTATTTCTTCTTCGGTGGGGAAAAGTTCAAAATCTAATTCAGGTGGCTCGGATGCTCCGCGGGCTAGTAATGGTACTTCCAATTCGACGGTGAAGTCGAGTCAGGGGAAGAAATCGGGTCCAATGGCTGGGAATCAGGTAGGGCAGGTGATAAATTATGCTGTTTATGAAGCGTTGCCCAGCTTCAGGGATGTGCCTAGTTCTGAAAAGCAGAATCTTTTCATTAAAAAGTTGAATATGTGTTGTGTTTTGTTTGATTTTAGTGATCCGTCCAAGAGCGTGAAAGAAAAGGATGTGAAGAGACAGACCTTGCTTGAGCTTGTTGACTATATTTCATCTGTATCTGTAAAATTCAATGAGGTCATGATGCAGGAAATTACGAAAATGGTGGCTGCTAATCTTTTTCGAGCTTTGCCTTCGTCTAATCACGATAACAAGCTACCAGATGTGTTTGATCCGGAGGATGAGGAACCGAGTATGGAACCTTCCTGGCCTCATCTTCAGATCGTTTACGAATTTCTTCTCAGATTTGTTGCTTCATCTGAGACAGATGCTAAGCTTGCTAAAAGATACATCGACCATTCGTTTGTTTTGAGATTGCTTGACCTCTTTGATTCGGAAGACCAGAGAGAGAGGGAGTATCTGAAGACAATCCTTCATCGAATTTATGGAAAATTTATGGTGCACCGCCCCTTTATTAGGAAAGCCATCAACAATATCTTTTATAACTTTATACTTGAGACTGAGAAGCACAACGGGATTGCTGAATTGCTCGAGATTTTGGGTAGTATAATTAATGGCTTTGCCTTGCCCTTAAAGGAAGAGCACAAGCTTTTCCTTATCCGCGCGTTGATACCCCTCCACAAACCAAAATGTGTATCAATGTACCATCAGCAACTCTCGTATTGCATAACTCAGTTTGTGGAGAAGGACTTCAAGCTGGCTGACACGGTGATTCGTGGTCTTTTGAAGTATTGGCCCGTTACTAATAGTTCAAAAGAGGTCATGTTTCTTAGTGAATTGGAGGAAGTTCTAGAAGCCACCCAAGCTGCAGAATTTCAACGTTTCATGGTCCCGCTATTTCGTCAGCTTGGTCGCTGCCTCAACAGCTCACATTTTCAGGTACTGATTCAAACTTATTATTTTCCTTTTCTCCTTTTTCATAACTGCCTACGTTGCTATCTTTATTATGTTATAAATGTGGCACTATATTCTAATTTAAGCGCACTTGCGTGGATTTATGCCTATTTTGGTATCTAAGTTATGCTTGATATGATACTTTTTCAAGTTTTTTTTGTGTGTGTTTGGATTTGTGACTTTGTTGGTTCTTATTTATTTGCTTTTACTAAAACTCATTTCACATTGGGCATTTTGGTCCTTGTGTGTTTTTTCTCGGTGCTAGGTTTCTCTACTAGCCTCCTCTTTGTGTATGTATTCTCTACTGTGTGCTTTTTATTTTTTTAAGGCTATTGTTCTTTGATCAGTCTAGGTCTCCTTGGTAATGTAGATGCAGTATTGTATCCCCTATGAAGCACTTACAAAGTTAATTCATTAACTGAATAAGTTATGGGGTTTGATGTTACATTTACTAGATAAAAGATTATATGGTTATACGAGCATGTTTCTTTTCCTATTTGTCTGTATAAGACAATGCCTAAACCCAGAACTGGCAGGTATGCTGAAAAAGGCCAAAGAATTATACTATAATTTATCATCTACTGTATTGAGTGTCATCAAATCTGTTTGCTTTTCTTTCCAGTTGGTCCGCTTGAAATGTGTTATTTTCTGAACAAAATAGCGAGTGCATAGTATTTCAGCCTCAGGTGTACCCGTATACATGTGCGACAATTGCAAGTTATCCTAAACTTGGCATGATCAAATTATATTACCTCTGTTGATACTTGATTCTAATGATGGAATTTGTGAAATTAACTACTAATTTTATGCTCCTTGTGTTTGTTATAATTATCTTCTTAGCTGCAGAAATCTTAATCTATTCCTTTTTTCATGTGCCTGTGCTAATTTTCCATAAAACGTAGGGTGTTTATGATGTCACAAAGTGGATTTCTTGTATTGCCCTCCCATATCTTGTCCCTCGAACCTCCATTATCATACTTGCATGAACCTGTTAGACGGTTAGTTTTTTAAGACCATTTTCGGCTTGCAAAACCTTCGCTCAGTATCTTGGATTTATCAAGCCCCTTTCTCTGCATTTCATGCAAAAAGAGATTTTTTAGTACTTTATGATTCATCATTATTTTTTTTGTTGAATTTGAAGTAATCCGACATTTATATATCACATCAACATATATAATTAGTAACTGAGTTATTTGTTTGTTATTGATATCATTTTCTTGTGCTCTTCCTCCATCTCTTGTTCTTATGGTTTTGTGCTCTGTTGTGGCTTGTGACCGCACCACGGTATGTTGCGTAAACTCCATTATTGCTTAGAAAAATGGATGCCTGGACCACCTGGTGCTCCAAGTAGATTTACGGTATAAGTGGTGGTTACCTTATTTCAGTTGGAATGAAGTCTTATATTTGCAGACGTTGGAAGCGTTTGGCCTGAAAATGTCTAAACAATTAGCTCATGGTTTAAAATTTTGCCTGTGATTTTCTTTGGTCACCCAATGCATTTATTTCTATTTTAGTGGAATCACGCACGGTACTTCAGTAACAAATTTCCTTTACTTTATTTAGAAGTGAAACGGACGAATTAGTTGAACCATTTTCCATTTTGCCTCATATCGTAGCATGTCAATGGATGTTGGTTGCAATACATTTTCTTATCTTAAACTTAAATGGTACCCCCTCCATATTTGTAAGTGTGTTCCTTACACTGGAACACATCAACACAATAGGCATTAGATATTATTTTCAAGCAGATTTTGTTCTTTTCCAGTAATGACCCTCACCTCTTTTTCCGTCTTCTATATATGGTAGGTTGCCGAACGTACCTTGTTCTTGTGGAATAATGATCACATACGGAATCTGATAATTCAGAACAGCAAGGTGATACTCCCCATTATTTTCCCTGCTTTGGAGAAAAACACACGGACCCACTGGAACCAAGCGGTTCAGAGCTTAACCCTAAATGTGAGGAAAGTATTTTCAGATGCTGATCAAGCAATTGTTGATGAATGCTTAGCCAGATTCCAAGAAGCCGAAAGCAAGAAGAAGGAAATCAACGAAAAGCGAGAATCAATCTGGAAGCGATTGGAAGATGTTGCAGCCTCGAATTCCGTGCCCAATGAACATGAAATTGTTTCCAAATTTGCCTCTTCTGTCGTAGTTTCTACTAGAACAAAATCTCAAGCAGTAGCTGGTGGTTGAAATGTTATACGATCTTCATCCATAGCTACATTATGGTAAGCAAGCGGGTTATAGGTCTGAACGAAAAAGGTGTGCCGAAAATTCAGTGATTTATATAAAGTCCTATCCCCTTGAAGATTTCTTTTACGTATCTTTTATGGAAGTTGAAGATGGGTACTCTGTTGTTGATAGATATCAAAGGCTACTTCGGGTTTCTTTTGTTATGATTTGGGGTCGTTGGCTCGTTGGTTTTTTTCTACTTTCAGCCAAGGAGGTGTGTGTATTATAAAGAATTTGGTTGAATAGAGGGAGTGTTCTTCAGATTTCCTACCCCCAATATTGTTTAATTTATATGTAATGATGCAAGATTCCTGCCCTTGTATTTAATAGCACTTTTCTCTCTTTTCTTATTTTTGGATGCTCAATTGCTCATTTATAGTGATTTATGATTTTACTTTTGAATTTCATTTTAATGTTTCTGTGAGGGCTGAGGTACACAATGAACACATTTATCATCTCCTTTTTCAATATCTTTTAACTGAAAAATAGTCAGTTTTATCCTTACTCTGTTACTCCGTTCCAAAATGATAGTCCCGCTTGACTTTTTAAACATTTTAAAGTTATTGCAAGTTTTGGAAAGTCAGTTATTTTGAAGCCTTAGATGGGACTACTTTCTGAAACAAACAAAAAGGAAAAATAGGGCCATCATTTCGGGACGGAGAGAGTATTTACAAACTTAATGTTTCATGCCTAAAGAAGAACATTGCAAGCTATGAAATGGCCATGTTACCAAAAAACAAGAACATGTGGCCATCAGCCAGAAATATAAGTGAAAATTTAAACAGATGCCAGTTATTCTGACACAATAAGCCTTTTCTATTTCCATATAGAATATCACAACAACAGATGTCAAAAAAGAAAAACAAGTTTTTTAACTCCAAAAATAGGCATCACCATGCATTGCTCTACTACGCATAGGCCACCCGATTGATTCAAAAACTAGTAAACATCACCATAAGCTTTGAACCTGTATCGTTCTTGATAAGGACCATTAAAGAAGAGGTCAGCTTCAAACCATTTAGGGTATCGAACCAAATCACCCGCCACAAAGCTCATGTATTTCTCACTTCCTTGGGGCACGACCCTAACTTCTCCTTCTTCAATGTAAACCAACTGGTCAACTTGCCAATCCCAGGGAAACTGGCACTTACCGCCGGTCTTCCATACTGACCATTTTGAAACCCCAAGCTCTGACAATCGTTTCTCTGATACTTTCCTTTCTACTCTTACATTGTACAGTTCTTCCAAAGGTTTCTCTATCCTCATTGCTCTGATACTTTGACTAAAGGAATGACGTGAACTTTTGTACTCTCTCTTGCTTCCTTTGGAGAAGAGTGAAAATGGGGGAGCCATCATTATGCTTGCCATGGTTTGCCTTTATATCACGAGCTCACGCACAAGGTCTACAATTTCAAGATAGTTCAAAAAGATATTATTAGGAACCTCCATTTAGTAATCCTGGCACATATAGAGGATTTGCATTCCAAAGTTATCCTAAAATGATGATACATGTCATAGGGCTAATAATAAAGAGAAAATTTTGGGGGAAACTAGTTTCTCCATATGTTATAAAAAGTCCTGTTTTTATAGGGTTTAGGGCTTTAGGTTTGGGTTTAAGGGTTAAAAACAAGACTTTTTATAAATTATGGAGGAACTAGTTTCCTCCAAAACACAATAATAAAAGATAGCTTACAATTCAAAGTGCATACTATTCTTTTTTTCAAAGTTGTACTCCATAAAAGTACTACTCACTCTGTCCCGGAATAAATGTCCTACTTTCCATTTTCGCTTGTTTCAAAATAAATGTCGTTTTACAGGTAGGGTATGAAGTTTGGTTATCTTCCTATACTACTCATTCTAATAGGCACAAACATTGCAATGTATCGCTCTACCCATATGAATAGATTGAGGCAATCAAGGAAAGCTTAATAACATTGACTTGTCAACTATGACATTTATTCCGGGACAAAAATGAGTAATTCAAGCATTGTGATTACATAAGGCTTAGTTGAAACTTTAGCATAAACATAATCAGTTTCAAGAACATCTCAACCCCCTCTTTTCACTTCCCACCACAACCCCACACCCAGATAAATTTAGTTCATAATTTTTCATTTAACAAGGGGAACAATAAACATAGCATTACTAGGATTAAAGAAAAAACATGAATATATATCCGACCAAAAACAGCAGCATGGACGAATTCAGGAAAACAAAATCCCACAAGAAAATCAAGTAATTTCTTATAGTAAATCAAGAAACCAACTTACCAATTTCAGTTCTTTATGAAATGGGTGATGAATTTTCAACTCGGAATTTGTGGAAGGTAACAAAATTCGCAGATGATTTGCTTGCAAAACCCTTTCGAGCAAAAAGGGTTTAATAAGCTCTATCCAAACACTCGCTCAGTCACGAGAAAGGCACATGACTTAGTGGGTTGGGCCCTTGGAAATTATGTGCCCTTTTTGGGCTCGTTAACATGTCCAACGCTTCATCTCATCTAACCCATTTTAAGAGTCAAAAACTCACAACAGTTATCCATTAACCATTCTCTACTCCACTTTCTCTCTCTTACCCAACTATCAACACATACAACACATCATCTTTTCTTTAATTTTTGAACTCATCCATTTTTTGACTCTTAAAATAATGTGACGGAGGGAGTATGTGGGTATATTTAATACTAATAAAAAAGTTAAAGAAAATTTTACTTATAAACAGTGTTATCAAAAAATGATTGGATGTTGTATTTGTGAGATCCACCTCTCATTAGTTCAACATTCAATCAATCATTGTTTGTCAACTGCATTTGTAAACAAAATTTTGTAAACTTAACCATCAGGCTTTGGCCTGGTGGCCAGAGCTCATGGCTTCCAACCTGGAGGTCATGGGTTCGATTCCCCCTCCCCCCAGAAGTTAGAGAGAAGTTTTTCTCTCCCTAACATTTGTCTCCTAGGCGCTTCTGCTGATGATTATGTATTGAGTTCAATTATGAATTAAATTTAAAAAAAAAATAAAAAATTGTAAACTTATTTTGTCACGTTAGCCTCGCTCTTAACTTTTTTTGAAAGTTTGTATCATATCATTTAAGGCAATTGCCATCGTGTTACAAGCTCCTATGAAGTCTATTACAGATCTATTGCCCTATCTATTACAAATTCCTATATAGGAACAAGATTTTGCTTTAGCATCAACCATAAACAGCGACGAAACATACCGTAGCGATAAGAGTCTCTCGCGACCCTTTTTATCGATCCAATTTTTTCTCATTCTTTGTGTAAACATCCATGACCACTTGTTATCTTTATTTATTGTAGTTATCTTACAAAATTTCTATGATACAACACAAAATATTTACATAATGTCTTCTCAGTACAAGTCAACATAAGATGAAAATCAGCCAAAACAAACAAGAAAGATAAAAACAACTACAGAAAATGGATATCAGTTGGGTGTCTTAGGACCCAACATTCTTGAGATCTCTTTTATGAATGGCTTCTCTTTTATATTTTCCTCTCGTTCCCAGTGCCAATTCTTGGATCTTCCCTCAGCCTGAAATTAGAACACAAAATTTGTGAGCTCCGAATAACATCAGAATATCAGTTAATCTACCACCAAGAATTCAGACTTACCCATGTTCTTAATGGCGTCAGACGCTCTCTAATCGTGTCAAACTTTGGCTGAACCAAGTCTTTTCCTTTAGTTCGAATGTCATCACTCTGCCAAAATTAGTTTCATTATTCACGCGGCACTTCTACAAATAATGAATGACATGTAGATATAACGAAAAATGAAAATAAAAAGAAAAATTTGAGGACACGGGAATGGTACGAGAATATGGCAACTTACAGTACGCAAGTCTAGATTAGTGGCAGCTAGTCCAAATGCCAAAGTGGCACCGCCAAAGATGAGACCAGTGGCAACAGCAAATGCTTTTCCAACTAGGGTAAAGCACAAACAAACCACATACATTAGGATGCTTCAAACATACTTAGTTCACAAAACAATTTAATTTGTTAACCAAACTACACATGATAAATAAAATGCGGCATAAATTGGGATAACCCGCAAGCAAAAGTCCAGAGGATCTGGACATAGAAACAGTTGCATGTGAATGGAAAAAAAAAAAGTCAAACAACACAATCTTTCAGGGAGAAAATCGTAAATTCTTCCAGTGACAAGTATAGACAGATGGGGACGGAAACCTACTTTGTGAAAGTCCTGCAGCTGCGGCCTTCAACTTTTCTGGATTAAGAGGAGTGTACTTGTCTTGACGCAACTCATTCGCTGTCGAGGCTGTAGCAGAGTTGTTCATATTGGGTAACTGCCATCTGCATATAATTTTGGATTTGGACATTAAAAATAAAGAATCTAAAATCATTAGAGCCTTCAGATGAAGCAAATAGTTCACACTAACTCCAATTATTTGCCTCAGCATAGAAATATAATCAAGGAGTTAAGAACAGTGTAGGTTACAGATTACTACAAGACATGTTTCTCATGAAAAAAGATTGCCCGAAAAAAGCTAACATGTGAAACTGGAAGCACTTCACTTTGTTCTAGATCAGCAGAGAAACAGCACAAGACAATTAGGTGGTACCAATAGCACTTCACAACAATCTTTCTAAGAGCCTAGAACAGGCACCCTCATTAGCTGAAATAGTCCCGAAAGCCTAATAGCATGCAGCAGATAAGTAGTCCAGGAAGCCAACACACACAGTGACGAAGCCAGGGATTTTCGTTAGGGGGTCGAAGTTGTTTATGGGATAAATTTTATGATTGAGGTACACACATATAATATTCAAGGGGGTCAATATAATAATTTAGTGCAATTTTTTCTCAAAACTAAGGGAGTCAAAATGTATAAATACATCAGTTTTAGTAGTAAAATATTATTTAATAAAAATTTGGAAGGGGTAAAATTGACATGTTCCGAAATTGAAGGGGGTCGACCGACCCCCTTCGGCTTAACGTGCCTTCGCCACTGAACACACACACGCATAAAAAAAATGCTTTGCTAGAACATTCACATTAAGGAGGAGCTCATAATCCCAAAGCTTTCCAAGTAATGCAAGAAGCCTATAACACAATACAGTATGCACTAGTGGCGGATCCAGAACATTATTTCAGTAGATGCACACTTATACTAAAAAGTTTTAAAAAGTAATTATGGAGAAAAAAATACCTATTGACTTGAACACACAGCCTCAAGAATAAAATTCTAGCACTTTACCACTGAACCAGACACACTTATGAATTAAATGGGTGCACTAGCACCCATACTTGTAGTATAAGATCTGCCCCTTCTCTCACCCATCCATGTAAAACGTCCACTATTCTAGTTTGAAATGGTGCACTTAGATATTGAACTTCAAACAAATTATTCTCACCACCCTCCCTTGCCTTCCATTTTTTACCCCTTCCCACGTGATTATGGCTACTGGATCACTTTTGTCGCAAGCCAAAAATAGTGCTGCCCAGAATTTTTGTAACCATGACCTGATGACCAACTCCAAGAATATTAATGTATCTCATAATTATTAGACTTTCCAAACGTGATTCTTTAATTGGAGTGCAGGAATATGAACCTAAATGAGCTCCAGTACCCACATTCATTTCTTTACAAAAAGGACAACGAAAAATTCTAAAAGTTCCCCCTCTTCCCACAGTTTATCAGGTAGCAAGCAGACACTAAGCTCAATTTTAACTACTCCCTCCGTCCTGAAATGAATGTTCGAATAACTTTCAAATTTGCTCTTGGCCAAAAGTAAATTTGATTTTTTTTTTTTTTTTGGACATTCATTTAGGACAGAGGTAGTAGCAATTATGCTCAATTTATAAATGTCATAAAGTTTGACCTTTTCTCACTTTCTAAATTTCTTAACCTAAAACAAGAAAATCAAATTAAATTCACTCCACAAAACGCCATCAAAATTAAAAATAATTGGGACGAGAAATTAAATGATAAAAGTAAAGACAGTACCTTTTGGGACCAAACGTGACTTGGGGCAAAGAAACGTAGGCTCTGAGAGGGTTCAAAGCGTCGGCGGAGACAGAAGAGACATAAACTTGACCCGAAGGTAGAACCCATTTAGATCCGTTAGAGAGAGTCGAATCGGACGGCGGTCGAAATATCCCCGGCGGCAAAGAATGCCTCAGAACCTCCGGCAGAACGTCGGCGGCTTCATTTCCGGTCAACTGAGGGGATTTGATCGGTAATTGGGACGAGGAAGACGTCGGATAAGTGGGGTTCTTTTCAAGGAGGCGGCCGACGGCGTGTTTGGATTCTTGCAAGAAATAGGCACCTTCTTTGCCTGCCAATCTTCCGGCGAGGAAACTCATTCGGCTATTTTTTTTCTCTTTCACTCTGTTTTCGGTTTTGGTTGGACATTTGAATTTGTGCGTGGCGTGTTTATATAGGGTAAGAGTTTCTTTGTGGTGTTTGGTTGCTTAAACTAATCTATTCTAATTTGATGGTACTTTTGTGTTTGGTTTCTTATTCCGGTTTAAGGGTCAATTTAGATAACTCGAACCTAGGCCGGGGTATGTTATACTAGTACTTGTGGCGTTTGGACAATCAACTTAACCAGAATTATTCGACCATTTCCCCGGAAGTAAATTTCATTTAATTTTTAATGTTTAGTTTTTGAACTGAGGCAGGATTGAACTCTGTACATGTCTTATGAAAAAACGTCTTACTAACTACAAAGATTCCACGTAAACAAATATTGGAAAAGTGTGTGTATGTGAAAGAAATTGTGCACGTTTTTTTTTAAGGAAAATCGTTTGTCCGTTGACAAAGATTAAAGTGGAATCTCTCTTAAATGTGAACTTTAAATTTATATTCATTTGCTCAAATGGGCTCCTAAATTGGAAAAAGATTGAAATAATATTTCTAGACCATCGGTGTAGAAAGCAAGTGAATTTGTCACACATTGATTTAGAGTAAAAAGTTTAGCTAGTATAAATACAATTATCCATTGATATGAGTTAAGATGATGTAGACTAATGTGGACAGATTACATTGTATTATTGACTTTAATGATCATACGAAAAAACCATCATTATTTTTAACACAAAATAGCGACAGGTTGTTTTTGACCTTTTCTTTTTAAAGCCCCATAAACAAGACTGCTCAATATTACTTGGTGTAGTCTGCAAGAAATGGGTACAGTAGATTTTTTTATTATTTTTATTGAGTCAAAGTTTGACATCATCCATCGATTGAATGGCATTTTGAGATGCGATTTAATGGTGGATAACATAACCCATCATTTTCTATTAGAAACATAACAATTTCGCCAAGTTCTGTTAAATAATTAATGGGATTTGTAGTTTCTAACTAATTTTCAGTTTTAAACTTAACGGATGTGTTCTTTCAAACTTCGTTTCACAATATATGTATCCCTCGATATATATTAAAGGGGAATCTGGCAAATTCATTCACTCAATTTTCAGGGAAAAATGATACTCCTATTGTCTTAAGTCTTCTCTTTCTTTCTCATTTAAATATGCTATTTCATACAAGTTGGCTAAGGAATTTCTTTTTCTTTTATGAGAAAATCGAGGGAACATCTAAGTAGTGAAAATTAGCTATTCAAGACTATTGTTTTTGGGAGATTTCTGATATAATCCCTCCGTCCCGATTCCCAAAATGATCTTCGCGTTTGACTATTCAAACTTTTTAAGGTTATGAACACTTGCTTTGCTAGCCATGTTTTAGTTATGCCCTTTTAAGCCTAAGTTGTAGAAATGTGAAGAACATTTTGAGACAATGAAAAATGGCTAATGAGAAAATTATTTTGGGACGGAGGGAGTATCATTGTATGCCCCAAAGCGAGAATTAGAAATATTGTCTTAAAAATTGCATTTGCAAGCCTTAATCAAATAATCAAAGTAGTGTTTATTTTGAATATTGTGACTATTGTGCTTACTAATAAATCTATACTTAGGGCTGTAAACGAGCCGAGCCGAGTCGAGCTTTGGGGTGTTGAGCTCGAGCTCGTTTAAAACTTATTGAGCTCGAGCTTTTATCGAGCTCTCGAGCCCACTTGCTTGTTCGAGCTCGAGTCGAATCGAGCTCGCGAGCTGCTCGCGAACAACTCGAGTCGATATCGAACTCGAGTTTTAACGAGCCGAGCTCGAGCTTAGACATTTTTTAAAGAAAAATATAGTCTTGACGAGCTTATCGAGCCGAATTCGAGCTTATCGAGCCGAGTTCAAGCCGTTCGAAAACAAAAAATCAATTTCAATGAGCTTATCGAGCCGAACTCGAGCTTTTAACGAGCTAAACGAGCCGAACACGGTCGGCTCGATAACAAAAATGAGCTTGACAATCGGTTCGAGCTCGACTCGAGCTTCACCTCGAGCTCACTCGATCTCGAGCTTTCACGAGCCGAGCCCGAGCCGAGCTCGAGCCAGCTCGGTTCGTATAACAGCCCTATCTATACTTATAGTATTTTAAAGTTTGTGAAAATAGGTATGACACGTAAGCAACAAAATGGTTTCTCTTGATTGTGAGGCTTCTTGCACACAAAAAAAAAAAGATTGTGAGGCTTCCATGTAGGATTGTTGGTCCCAAAGGGGCAACAAGGGTATGAAAAATGCTAGAGGGGGGGTGAATAGCGTTTTTAAATTCTTTTCAAACCCTTTTGCAAATTAATGGCTTATGCGCACATCTCTTATTTTGGCTAAGTATAGCGCGCAGCAAGAGTGTGAAATGCACAGCGGAAGATTTAAAGCAGCTCTGCGCAGGGTATACTGCGCAGAGATAAACAGCTACTGCGCAGGGAAAGCTGCGCAGAAATGAAAAACGCACGCGCTAAATTTTGGCTAAAGAGTTGGATAAAATTGTGCTAGGGCAAATGAGCAATAACAATTACAGCAGTAAAGTGTAGCAATCTGAAAGATCAAACAAAGCAGTAATACATAAATAGTTAAGCATAAAGAAAGCAGTAAGAATGATGGACAAGCTATTTGGAGAGGTTCGATCAAGGAAAGATCTACGTCTTCTACCAAGATGGTTAGTCTTGGATCTAATTATGAGATTTATATTGATTTGAGTAACTATTACAAGATTACAATGAATCTAAACTCAAATCTAAATCTATTCGTTGAAGAGCAAATCTTAGACTAAACCGGTGTATCTCTAGAAGTTAGATCGGAATGATCAAAGCTTCAAGAGGTGTGTGTGTGACAGAAATTCTGGGCTCTATGAATATAAGAGATGAAGATCACCAAGAATTCTGGTGATATAGGGCTTTGGGTCTGGGAAGGAGTTTGAAGGTATGAAGATCTTGAAGGCTGTTCTAATGAATCTGGAAATATTGAGCAGCAGTCTTCAGATCTTCAAGGTTTCTCAATGAAGCATGAAACTCTAGCTCTGGCTTAACGAGCACTCAAGCTACTTGAAAATGAAGATGAGCAGGCTATTTATAGCTGAGAGCTTAAAACTAGCCGTTGATGCTCTGAGCAAGGACGATGAGCTGACACTATATGATTGGTGCACAGATGTCCTTTTATAGCCGTTGGAGCTCTGATCAAGGTTGATGACCTGGCACAATATGATTGGTGCGCAGGTGCCTTTAAGCCGTTGGAGACTGAGCATGAAGACTAAATTCAAAAGCTTCTTCAAGAAGGTTGACAGCTGTCTTCTTTTGAAATATGACCGTTGAAGCGTGTCTCCACTAAATGTTGTTGCTGAGTGTGCTTATTTTGTCGTTTGTGCACACCTCAGCACTTTGGCTCAATCCAAAAAGCGTAGCTTGTCTTGACGCTTTCCAAGCTTCTAGAATAAGAGATCAGGAGATAAGAAATTTGACCAAGGTTGAGCGTGCACGTACAAAGGCATGCGCATTGCCGGTGCGCAAGGATTGTGCGCATGGGAAGCATGCACACCATGCTTGGTCATACCAAAGGAAGATCTCAACTTCTGAGTTGGGGAATAAGACCTTGAAAACTGAGCCGGGTCAAAAGCTGCGCAAGAGATCTATGCGCAGTGGCGACCTGCGCAGAGAACATCATGCGCAGTTAAATGAATCCTGCTTAGAAAATCTTCGATCCTTCATTGCTTCAAGTCCTATAATCTAAGCCTATACTATAAAATGGACTTGGCTAAATTGAAGTTATAAACTTCTTACATAAGGTCCTAAAGTCCATAAAATACTCATAGGTGATGGTATCAATTAATTTCTAACATAAGTGAGAGGGTTAAAAGATAAGCATACCCAACAATCTCCCCCTAAATGATTGATGCCATTACCTACTATAGTAAAGACAATTCATTGTACTTGATAATAACATGTCCAAAAAAATGTGAATGGTAACTCATGCCTGAAGTCAATGTACACACTAGCCAGTGCTATAGATTTCTAATCTATCCAAAAGAATTAACTTACAATATGGGAAAGATAGAAATATCATCCAGCGCATACAAAGGTTATGAATTTTAGTTTAGTATGCGTTTAAACTGAATGTTTAAACATCATGCGTAGAAAAATATGGGCAGTTTAAGATTATGCGTATGAAGTTTGAAATAATGCATTTATTGTTCCACAAATAAGAAATTTGATTTGAACAAGGTTTTAAAACTAATGATGCAATTTTTCTCATTAAACTTGAACTTATAATGGCTGCAGAATTATAAGATATGAACAAGATTAAACTAGGCACAAAACAAAGTTCTTTGCGCAACAAAAACAAAAGCACACAAAGAGTACTTACGCAACAACAACAAAATACTTGCAAGGAAAAACTAATCTACCTTGATGCGGCATAGGGCTTCACGTATCTCGTTCTGTAAGTTATTGAATTTGTTCATGAGTTCAACCTTTAAATCTTGAAACTTGTCCTGGAACTTAACAGCTTTTCCAATATAAGTCTTCATGCCTCTGCGCATATCGGCATTGTCATCAAGCAGCTCTTTGAAATTTGCTCCGCAGTCCGTCTGGATGGCAGTCTGTGTAGCTTCCAGTCTTGTGTCGGTATGAAGGCGTTGTGTGTTGATGCTGGCTTGAATGTCGAGCATTGCATAGTCCATCCTGGTGTTGAACGCATGGGAAAAATCCGTCATGGATTTAGTTATGCATTCTCGCACATCTTCAATTTTGAGCTCATTTCCTTGCGCAGGAGCTCCTTGTCCAATCTTCAAAATCTGAGCTTCTAGATCAGCAAATCCTTCATGTAACCCATCTGCAAGGGTTTTCTTTAGCTTTCTCAAAATTTCCCTGAAGCCACCATCAATCGCTTCAAAGGTGCACACATTGTTGAGCAGTGCGCTAACGTTTTCGAGCAGTGCGCTGATGGATTTGAGGGAGTTCAGGATAAGTTGATCAAATAAATTAGGTGCTTTTTATTGCGCAGGCTCAGAGAGATTTGCGGATGAACTTGCCTTTGCACTCTCCTTACTCTCCTTCGCACTTGCCTTTGCTCTCTCCTTCGCATTCTCCCACTTAATGGAAGTAATCTCCAAACGTTGCGTGTCAAGTTGGTACTGAAAATTGGTTTGTGCAATAAGGAGTTGAGTCAGCTGTAACTGCGTAGCGATTTGATTCGCTTGAATGGAATGCAAGGCTTGTAAGATCTGGCGCAGCTCATTCGACGAAGAATGTTTACTGCTGTCAGAGGCAGTGACATTGTCCTTAATCTTTTCAGGTGCATCGGATGGAGTGCGGGTCTTATTCAATCTTTTAGCGCTGCTGCGCACCTTCTGCTTTCGGCGGGGAGAAACATGTGCGATGTCAGCACTATGGATAGCTTCCTGCGTACTCGAAGCTTTGAGCCTTGGCTCCCCCTAAACAGCAGCATCTTCTAAAAGGCCACTAAGATCACCCTTGCGCTTCTTTGAGGATGGTCTTGTAGGAGCAGGATCTGATTCTGGGATTGAGATTCCCTTGGTAGATTGAACAAAAAGAATGTCTTTTCTTCTCTTGGTATTGGGCTCAGCGATGCCCTTCCCCTTTCGTTTATACGCCTCTTCTGGTGCTTCCTGCGCAGGCGCAGTAGTGTCTGATGCACTCTTTTTCTTCCCATCAGTGGGTAGCTCTCCTATCCATGGCTCTTTGTTGGGATCCTTGTCAGCTTTCCAGATGCGGTAGTAGTTTTCATTACCAATCTCATTCCGCAAAGTCTGGAGTTGAGGTCTGGAGTAGCACTTGGAATTACAGGTCTGCTTCTTGATTGACTTCTTCTCAACAGAGGTATCCAGTTCACCATATGTCAACAAGAGTTTGGTGAGCAGCCTGCTGTGAGTTCTGTACTTGGTCTTCCCTGCATTGAACCTTTTACCATAGTTGTTCATGCCCTTTACAATCTCATTCCAAATAATTTGCGGCTAGTCGAGTTTAACATTGTTGTAGATGGCTACGCAGTATTCCCACTGCTTAGAGATGAACTTCCCGTTATTTCCATTTTTGCAGTTGAGAGAATCTCCAATGATGGTGCACAGGTGGTACATAACCTCACCGAATTCCTTTCTATCATGAACTGACCATTTCTTGTTTAGAGAAGGTACGCCAATTAGCTTCTGCGCAAGTTGATTCTGATGATCCTCATCATACTCGACTGGAGCATTATCTACTGTGAAGTTACAGAGCTTGCGAATATGGTTAGGATGAACAGTTACATCGCTCTTTTGTACAGTGGCCATGATTATCTCCGTTGGTTTTCCTTCGAGTTTTGCCGGGACAACTTTTGCATTTTTGAAGAACTCATCGACGAGAGATGGCACAATGAATGATTGATTTAGAGTGAACAACGGAAGAATGCCAGAGGAATTGAGATGGCGCAGCAGGTGTCGTCCAGTTGCGTCTTGAGAAAGATCTACTACATTCACTTCCCATCCAGGGATGAAGTATAGGGGACCCTGCGTAAGACAGTAGCTAGAATTAGACAACCCGTTGCGCATGGAGCAGTGCGCATGCGCAAATAGCACAAACATACATATGCGCACAAATCCATACAAAAAAGCAATGATGCGCAAAATAATCATATAGGGATATACAAGGAACATGAAAGTATGCGCAGTAATAAAAATATGCGCATGAAGAAAATACTTGGAGAAATTTCATGAATTCCAAAAAAAATATAAATAAAAGGGCATGAAGAACACATGGAATATTCATGAATACTAAGAATATCAGAAAATCGAAAGTTGACCAAATATGACAAAAAGTATATCAGAATAACTGCGTTGACCAGACGATCAAAACCATGTAAATTATAAAGTCAACAAACAAATAATGAACCCAAAAAGTCAGAAAAATAGTCCGAATGGCAAGAAGGTTTTCGGACATAAAAATCCATTGAAAGCAACTCAAATGCTAATAGATCATAGAATAAAAAACATATAACTATAGATCAGAGGAATACGAACGCATAGCAACAATTTATTTCAAAAAATATTGAGAAATGATGGAGAAATCAAAAAAGGGAGTTATGAAACCTTCAAGAACAACAATGGCGAAAGTAATGAGTAATGAAGAAACATACCATGTCATCGACGGTGGGTTGCTCTATTTGTTCTTCTAATTCTTCTTCATTCTGAGAGTTCTCATGTTCAGAATGAGAGGGGGAATCGGAGAGGACGAATTCTGGTTCTTGAGTTTTGCTTTTCTTCGGCGCCATTGAAGTGGTCGAGAGACGAAGAAGAAGAAGGGTCGAGGTTGAAGATGAGTTTATGAGATGAAAATGAAGGTTTGAGTGAAGAGGTTAGAGAGAGAGAGAGAGTTTTAAAGTAGAGAGAAGGGTAGAGAGAGAGAGGTAGAGAGAGAATTGGTTTAAGTAGGGAAGGAAGACAAAGAAGTTCAGGCGCACGATAGCGAGAAAGAATTTGGAAGAAAAGTACAGTGGCGCAAGATAGCAATGCCATGTGTCACCTTAGGGAACGCGCATGTGCAAGCCTATGCGAGCGTGTGTCAGAGCCTAAGGGCCAGTCACAATCGGTTCATTTCCCACATAAATGATTTGGCAGGAAAGGACGTGCGCTGTCAATCAATGGCCTTTTGCATTGATGACATCTGGGATATGCGCAGGGGTATGAACGTAAATTCCCAAGAAAATTCAAAAAATAAGGGTGCGAGAAAATTTTAATTACACAAGTACCCTTGTGAATTAGCGTTGACTTTTCAGTCAGGGACCTATGTGCAATTTCTAATAAATAGAAGACTTACCTGCGATCTACGAACTGTGCGCATGTTGAAATCATGCGCAGAGCTTAAATAGCGCAATAGATTCTTTGAATCTTAATATTAGTTTTATGCGCAATTAAATCGATGCGCAGTACAATGTTGTGCAGGGATTGCGCAGAAACATGAAATTTAACCTATGATGAACACTTATAAAGCAAACACAAGATTGTTAGTAATAGCAAATCATATGGACAAGTTAGCTGAGTTCAAGCATACCCATGTCTCCTCTCAAGTAGACAAATCTCTTTGCATCAAGAGCCTTTGTGAGGATATCATCAATTTGATTATCTGTGCCCACGTGCTCTAAATGAATGTTTCCCTTTTTCACGTGGTCCTTGAGAAAATGATATTTGATGTCGATGTGCTTTGTCTTTGAATGCATGACAGGATTGTTGGATACTGCTATGGTGGACATATTATCACAGAAAATTGGGCAATTTCCTTCATGAATTCCATAGTCCACTAATTATTGATTCATCCATAGGATTTGGCAGCAGCAGCTTCCAGCAGCAATGTATTCAGCTTCTGTAGTGGAGATGGATACAGCAGCTTGCTTCTTGCTTGCCCACGCAACAAGTCGATTTCCAAGGAAATGACAAGTTTCACTTGTGCTCTTCCTGTCAATTGTGCATGTTGCGTAGTCTGCATCTGAATAACCTAGCAAATCGAAATTCGAATCTTTGGTGTACCAAAGTCCAAGGTTAACAGTTCCAGAAAGATAACGAATAATGCGTTTAACAGCAGTTAAGTGCGCTTCTCTAGGGTCCGCTTGATAGCGCGCACAGACACAAACACTAAACATGATATCTGGCCTACTAGCAGTAAGATAAAGGAGAGAGCCAATCATACCTCAATATAAAGTTTGATCAACTTTCTTACCTTTTAAGTCTGTCAAGCTTTTACCGGTGGCCATTGGAGTGTCGCATGCTTTAGCATTCTCGAGTCCAAATTTCTTGATCAAGTCCCTTATGTATTTAGCTTGATTTATGAAGATGCCATCATTCAACTGTTTGATTTGAAGCCCGAGGAAAAATGTGAGTTCTCCCATCATTCTCATTTCAAACTTGCTTTTCATGAGCTTCTCAAAGCGCTTACAAAGTAACTCATTAGTAGACTCAAATATAATATCATCGACATAAATTTGAACAAGTAACGAGTGATCATTATACTTAGCAATAAAAAGAGTTGTATCGATTTTACCGCGCTTGAAGCCTTTCTCTAGCAAGAATTTTGATAGAGTATCGTACCATGCTCTTGGAGCTTGCTTAAGTCCATACAAAGCTTTTTGAAGTTTGAAGACGTGATTTAGAAATCTGCTATCTTCAAATCCAGGAGGTTGAGCTACATAGACCATCTCTTGGAGTTCACCATTGAGAAATGCGCTCTTCACATCCATTTGATAAAGCTTGAATTTCTTGTGAGGAGCGTACCTAGGAAGATCCTTATAGCTTCTAGTCTTGCTACAGGCGAAAAAGTTTCATCATAGTCGATTCCTTCCTCTTGCCTATAGCCTTGCGCAACCAACCTTGCTTTGTTTCTTGTGATGCTTCCATTCTCATCCATCTTGTTTCTGAATACCCATTTTGTACCAATAACGCCTTGATCATGAGGTCTGGGTACTAAAGTCCAAACTTTGCAGCGCTCAAATTGGTTAAGCTCTTCTTGCATAGCAGTAACCCAGCTTGAATCTTGGAGCGCTTCAACAATCTTCTTTGGTTTGATTTGGGAGATAAAAGAGTGATACTCATCATCAAAGTTTGATGCTCTCCTAGTACGAACCCCTACATTGAGATCACCAATGATATTTGATGTTGGATGATCTCTAACTTCACGAACCTCAGGAGGTAAGTTAGGTTGAGTAGTAGGAATACGAAGATCTTCAATGGGTACTTCATTTGCTCCATCATCGAGGTCATCAAAAGTGATTTGGTGAAGTGGAGAAACATCATGCGCAGGAGGAGGTGTTTGCACATCAGGAGTTGTGACTTCTGGCGCAGCATCTGGTGTATGCGCATGAGATGGACTTGCTTGATTCTGATCTTGATTATCATGATTAGCATTCTGCGCAGGTACAGTTTGAGGCTGCGTACCTGTCTCAACATTCTCAGCAGAATCATCAGAATCATTTGGAGCCAAATGTGGCTCAAGGAGAGAATGCTCATCAAAAGTAACATGTACAGATTCTACAATTACCAGAGTAGTTCTATTAAAAACACGAAAAGCTTTAGAATATTTGGCATACCCAACGAAAATACATTCATTTGCTTTGGCGTCAAATTTACCTCTATGATCTTTGCCATTGTAGAGGATATAGCATTTGCAGCCAAAAATCTTGAAGAAAGCAATGTTGGGCGCTCTTCCTCTCCATAGCTCATATGGAGTTTTGTTGTAGGCTTTGTTGATGAGGGATCTATTCTGAGTAAAGCAAGCAGTGTTGGCAGCTTCTCCCCAGAAATACTTTGGAAGCTTAGTTTCTGCTAACATAGTCTTTTCAGCCTCAATCAACGTGCGATTTTTTTCTTTCCACAACGCCATTTTGTTGAGGAACTCCAGCAGCAGAGAAATTGTGATCAATTCCATGGTCATCGCAGTATTGAGCAACACCGTTATTCTTGAATTCAGTTCCATTGTCTGATCTAACGCTCACGATGTCGTCTTCTTTTTGAGTTTGGAGCTTTCGAAAGAGAGCAGTCAAGATATAATAGCAGTCATCTTTGGATATCATCATTTCGACCTATGTGTATCTTGAGTAGTCATCCACCACAACTAAGGTATATTTGTTTCCTCCAATGCTTGCGGTTGTGACAGGTCCAAACAGATCCATGTGAAGCAGTTTTACAAGCATTATGAAGTTGAGGATGCAATCTTGCTGGAGAAAGACTGCTTAGGCTGCTTTCACTTTCTTTGCTACAAAACAGAGATTTGTGATAGAATTTATAGCAGTAAGATCAAAAATGGAAACATTGTTCTTACGAGTCCTTGTGAGCAAAGTTAGTCCAGATGTGCCATCCTTGATATAGCAATGCGTTAAAGTGAATTGGCATTCTAGGCTTTTATCGCAGAATTGTGATATGGAGAGAAGGTTGTGCTTGAGACTATCTATTCTGATTAGTCCATATCTAATTATGTGTCCTTTGTTGTTGTCACCATATGTTACTGAGGGACATCTTCCTTCACGTACATCTTCAAGAGCGTTGACATCTCCAGTCGTGTCTAGAATCCACTGTCGATACCAAATATGCGCTTGAGAGTGCGCAGTAAGAGATGACGCAGGCACTTTAAGAGATTCCTTGCGCGGCTGCAGAGTTGGTGATGACGCAGCTTTGTCAGGTTTGCTCTGGCAAATAGGTACTTGCCATTCTGTCTGCTTGGTAAAGGTGTCCCATTTCCACTAGTTGAGTGAAGGTGGGACCTTTCTTGATTGTCATTGGCGCATGCTCAGGTTCCATTTCAGAAACAGCTTCTGAATCATTGTCAGCATTTGCCACTAAGCAGAGCAGTCCATCCTCAGAATCAGCATCGCTGTCTTCAGTGTCAGTCTCTATCCAAGTCTTCAGTTCCTTCTCTGCGCTGTTTTCTTCAGCAACCATTCAGTATGCTTAGGTGCTTTGTGCACAGGATTGCTTTTCCTCATGTACTCAAATTTTGGAGTAGGGCATTTTGAAGCGAAATGTCCTGGCATTCTGCAGTTGTGGCAGACCAAGTCATCATCTTTCTTTGAGTCACTATTGAGAGAGAACATGAGGTTTGTATGAGGATCCACCAGGTTTGGAGAACTTTCTGAATTTGAACTGAGGTTTGAGCAGGCGAAGGAACATGTGAATAGTTAGCCATTGCCCAAGATTTTGAAGCCATATTGAATCGGCACCCAAGCTGTTAAGCTTGAAAAACATATACAAGTTTTATGAAGGTGTTTGCTCTGATGCCACTTGTTAGTCCCAAAGGGGCAACAAGGGTATGAAAAATGCTAGAGGGGGGGGGGGTGAATAGCGTTTTTAAATTCTTTTCAAACCCTTTTGCAAATTAATGGGTTATGCGCACATCTCTTATTTTGGCTAAGTATAGCGCGCAGCAAGAGTGTGAAATGCACAGCGGAAAATTTAAAGCAGCTCTGCGCAGGGTATACTGGGCAGAGATAAACAGCTTTCGCTGCGCAGAAATGAAAAACGCACGCGCTAAATTTTGGCTAAAAAGTTGGATAAAATTGTGCTAGGGCAAATGAGCAATAACAATTATAGCAGTAAAGTGTAGCAATCTGAAAGATCAAACAAAGCAGTAATACATAAATAGTTAAGCATGAAGAAAGCAGTAAGAATGATGGACAAGCTATTTGGAGAGGTTTGATTAAGGAAAGATCTACGTCCTCTACCAAGATGGTTAGTCTTGGATTTCTAATTATGAGATTTATATTGTTATGAGTAACTATTACAAGATTACAATGAATCTAAACTCAAATCTAAATCTATTCATTGAAGAGCAAATCCTAGACTAAACCGGTGTATCTCTAGAAGTTAGATCGGAATGATCAAAGATTCAAGAGGTGTGTGTGTGACAGAAATTATGGGCTCTATGAATATAAGAGATGAAGAGCACCAAGAATTTTGGTGATATAGGGCTTTGGGTCTGGGCAGGAGTTTGAAGGTATGAAGATCTTGAAGGCTGTTCTAATG
Organism: Campanula takesimana; assembly: GCA_026119855.1. Taxonomy (NCBI): domain Eukaryota; kingdom Viridiplantae; phylum Streptophyta; class Magnoliopsida; order Asterales; family Campanulaceae; genus Campanula; species Campanula takesimana. Next base: position 45,153 of record JAOWBW010000613.1, on the reverse strand, counting down.
AATCTGGAAATATTGAGCAGCAGTCTTCAGATCTTCAAGGTTTATCAATAAAGCATGAAACTTTAGCTCTGGCTTAACGAGCACTCAAGCTACTTGGAAATGAAGATGAGCAGACTATTTATAGCTGAGAGCTTAAAACTAGCCGTTGATGCTCTGAGCAAGGACGATGAGCTGGCACTATATGATTGGTGCGCAGATGTCCTTTTATAGCCGTTGGAGCTCTGATCAAGGTTGATGACCTGGCACAATATGATTGGTGCGCAGGTGCCTTTGAGCCGTTGGAGACTGAGCATGAAGACTAAATTCAAAAGCTTCTTCTAGAAGGTTGACAGTTGTCTTCTTTTGAAATATGACCGTTGAAGCGTGTCTCCACTAAATGTTGTTGCTGAGTGAGCTTATTTTGTCGTTTGTACACACCTCAGCACTTTGGCTCAATCCAAAAAGCGTAGCTTGTCTTGACGCTTTCCAAGCTTCTAGAATATGAGATCAGGAGATAAGAAATTTGACCAAGGTTGAGTGTGAACGCACAAAGGCATGCGCATTGCCGGTGCGCAAGGATGCTGCGCATGGGAAGCATGCGCACCATGCTTTGTCATACCAAAGGAAGATCTCAACTTATGAGTTGGGGAATAAGACCTTGAAAACTGAGTCGGGTCAAAATCTGCGCAAGAGATTTATGCGCAGTGGCGACCTGCGCAGAGAACATCCTGCACAGTGAAATGAATCCTGCTTAGAAAATCTTCGATCCTTCATAGCTTCAAGTCCTATAATCTAAGCCTATAATATAAAATGGACTTGGCTAAATTGAAGTTATAAACTTCTTACATAAGGTCCTAAAGTCCATAAAATACTCATAGGTGATGGTATCAATCAATTTCTAACATAAGTGAGAGGGTTAAAAGATAAGCATACCCAACAAGGATGACTGTTTAAATTTCAAAGTCTTTTGACATCCGGTTATCTATGTATTAATATTTGTTAATAACAATCGGTATGATACTAGGTACTTTTGAATTACTTTTCTCTTTATATAAGTTCTATAGAAAACATATATCATTATCAATAGAAGAGTCTTGAATAAGAATATGTAAGTATCTAATATAACCCATACTCTTATATATGTAGAATAAGAGTGTAGATTAGGTAGGGCGTGCATTAAAGGTGTGACTTTTCAACTAATGTGACTTTTCAACTAATGTAACTTTTCAACTAATTAAATTTATTAATCAAATGATAGGATAAGACTCAATGCATTCGAAGTTTGTTGATGAAATAACCTAAATGACTCTTAACTATAGAATACAGATGGTCTTTGCAATGGATATAAAAAAAATTCCATGTAGAACTGTGTTTATTGTTGCATGACATACTTCCTCCTACTTTTTTTCTTCTTTATACATTCATATCAATGATTTCCACGTTTTTTAACCTTCTCTCTATTTATGTATAAAGTTTTGGCTTTAAATAGTTTCTCTTACCTTTTTTTCTTTATTTTTCCTCTAGGTTTGGGAAGAATTTGTTTGGACAAATTTGGACGATTTTTTTTTATTAGATTGATTGAGAAAAATTGCATCAGTTGAGTAAGTTTCACCTCTACATTTTTTGCATATATTATTTCATTGGATTTCTGCTTATCTATCTATTTTACTCTTACGTCTATCCATAACAAATATTTATGTTTTTTCTTCATCAAAAGAAAAATATATTTATTTTGAGATGGAGAAAGTATGTTTTTACTTTACCCACTAACTTGCTTAGGTATGTGAACTGCTCATAATCATGTTGTATGTAACATTCCATGTATATTTTATATTCAAGCAATGAATACCAACTTGATACCGTTAGCAATCTAATAAAAAAAACATTCATAAGCCAAATTGCTTGGCTAAATCTTGATCATGGAACCATCTTTGATTGGTTTCCCCATCTTATTTCTCTTTCTTTCATTCACTTATAGCCCTTATTATTTTTGATATCGTGATGATCAATTATTGGGATTAACATGTGTAATTCCTTAACTTTTTTGAAAAAAAATATATTTACAGTAGTATCGCCATTGTTGTTATGTTATTTTGACTACATAGATGTCCTAAAAATTTTTGTGAAATTTTCTGTTTTGTTCTTTCTTTTCAAGGTTGAAATATAAAGGGGGTCGGCAAGTTGTTCATGCAATAATCCACCGTTGTCCATATAAACGAACCAAGCAATGTAACGCATTTGTGATACTATTGCTCAGAACTCAATCTTGAGGTATATTATACTACTTTTGTCTCTAAAAATGTTTTGAATTATTCTTAACTAACAAACAAAATGGGTATTTAGTTTAGGAACAATGAAGTATTTTACTTTTTTGTAATTCATTTGTCTTTCTATAGTTGTAGATTGAACGTTTGATTGATGTAATTGACAACTCAATGAATTAAAAGTTGATTCATCATGATTTTTTTTAATTTTTTTTTATGTTATAAGTCCTAAAAAGAGATGAATGGTATGTGATTAGTATTTTGATGATCAAAAGTCTCTAATTTATGAATCAAATTAAAAATTAAAACACCGAATAAAGATATGTGCATCTAATAAGTCCTAGAAGATGAAACATTTGATTAAAAAGATTTGTGAATACCAAAATTCTTCTAATTTTAGCCATCAATGAAATTTAATTAATATAAATTGAATATGATATGCTATGAAATTAAAGTTAGATTCCTCATAAATTAACTTTAGTTTGTTTTTAATATGTACATGTTATGCATCTTAAAAGAATATGAACTTAAGTTAAATACGTTTGAGATTATCAAAATACTCATATTTTAATTTAATTAATAGAACTTAAATAACAGATAATAAAAAGTCAAACTCATCATGCATTAAAATAAGTTGAAAAACATTGTGTAATAAATATAAGTTTTAACAAGTTTTAAAAGATACTAATAAAATTTGGAATTATCAAGAGTCTTATAATTAATTTTAGTAATACAACTTAAGTATCAAGCTGACTCAAGAAGTCCAGTAAAATTGACTTGGCATGCGAAAATTATAAAAGAAACAACTTAAAAGAGTTTTACTATTGATGATGCTCATAGATTTAATAACATTGCATACTAAAAAATATTTAGTAATATAGGTCAATTTTAATTTTGACATACATAAAGAGACCTTTGGAGTATAACGTAATGAAAACAAGGACTTGACGTTTCGGCCAATGAGAAGAATTTTATTTATTTGGTACAAGTCATAAGATTTAGTAGCCTATTGAATTAACCTATCAATACAATTAGTTCAACTATTTCATAGCTACAATATAATAATAATAATAAAAAAGAAAAATCATTTAAGTGATAAAATAAATAAGTAATAAGAACCTTAAAAAAATTAAATAAATTTAAAAGTACCCCGTGCAAAGCACGAGAATCACTCTAGTTTAGTTAGTATTGTTAAACTTTTATTTGGCTTACCATCAATTGTGAATTTATATTTTGATTTAATATAATGGGTTAACAATTGAGTTGAACAATCATTATGATCTATTTATGGGCTTGTGAACACTTTATTGTGTGATGTGGACTGTAATTAAGTGTATGTTTTGACCCAATTTGAGTCCATGATGAAAATGACACAAATTGGAGTTTCTATTGAACAAGGATATCGGAATCCTTATGGAACATGCATGGTTATTAGGTTCCTTAAAGGAAAAGAATTGCTAGGTCCATTTCTCACTCTAAAATACAGGACATATATATATTGGTTATTCCATTAAGCCATTGTCCATAGCAAAGAGTAGGGAAAGAAGATCTAGTAGCCATCCCCGTCCTCGTTCAAATTATCGCTTCCGCCTAGTTTAACGAAATGACGAATTTAGGTACGTAATTTGTTTATTATGTGTTCTATTATTGATATGAGATCTCTAAATTGTTTCAACATTTGGTATCAGAGCCAACTCATATGAATATAGAGTCATAAAATTATTTGCATGTAATCACGATTTTAGTGGGCGGATAAAATTAAATTTTGTCTTGGAGAAATTCTGGGATTTTATGAAAACGTTTGTAGTCACATTCGTTCTATTACTATTGTGAAATCATTATGCTTTTTCCAACTACTGTTTCGTATATCTATCGTGTCATCTGTCCATGTTATGCCATTATGTACCATGGTTAATGGTTTTGAAAGAGTTTATACTCCATCTGTCTCGGAAAGATAGTCTCATTTTGACTTTTTATGGTCAGCTTAAATAAACTTTGACTAAGCATTGATGTCAATCTAATGATCACAATGAAATTTTAAAAATTGTTATTGATAAATCACTTAATGATTTGTCGATTACAATTTTTACAATTTCACTATAATGAGTAGATCAACATCAATGTTTGGTCAAAGTTTATTTATGTTAAATCATAAAAAGTCAATATGAGACTATCTTTCCGGGACAGAGGGAGTATTTTTTTTTTTCATGGAAAAAATCAGACATGGGACAAGGAGCAAGTTATTATTTTAATATTTTTTTCTTATGAAAATTACACTCACTTAAAGATTACATTGTCTTCCTTCAAAAAAAAAAAGAAAAAAAAAGAAAAAAAGATTACATTGTCTATGAATTGATCATAATGTTGGAAAATAAATTAAGATATTTCCTGATTCCATGTAATTTTGGTAGGAAGATTTTCATTTTTGGTAGATTGATTTTCTGTAGATAATTAGGAAAATGACTTCCTTAGATTTAGTGATTTCCCCTAGAATTAGTGATTTCCTGATTATGTAGATATTCTTCCCCTATAAATATTGTACAATTCTGATCAATGAAAGTATCACCACAAAATCTTGTAAAAAACGTGTTTTACACTAACTATGTGTAAAACGTGTTTTTCAAATAACGGCTTAAGAGGAATTAAAAGACGCGGTGGCAATTTTGTAAATAAGTGGAACTCATGGAAATCTCAGCAGGCACATTTTAAAACAAGAGGAGGCATTTTTCAATACTTCACAACAGACATATTTTAACTCTAGAGGAGGCACTTTTTTAGAGCAGGCATGTTTTAACTCTAGAGGAGGCATTTTTTTTTAACTTTTAACAGTGCCTTTTTTGAGAAAAAATAAGTGCCTGCTCTAGTTAAAAAATGTGCCTCCTGCAGTTTCAAAACATGCCTCCTCCAGTTTCAAAACATGTCTCCTGAGATTTTTTTGAACTTTTAACATTGTCTTTTTTAAAGAAAACAAATGCCTGCTCTAGTTTAAAAATGTGCCTCCTGCAGTATGAAAATATGCCTCTTCCAGTTAAAAAACATGCTTTGCTTTAAAATTTAGAAGTGTCTCTTTGAAAAAAATGCCTGTTATAGTTTTACAAAGTGCCTGATGTGGAGTTCAAAAATATGCCTCTTTCAGTTTCATAATATGCCTCCTGCAGTTTTAAAATATGCCTCCTGAGATTTCATAAGTTTCAAATATTTACACTTATGCCACCGCGTCTCTTAAACCCTACTTGCCGTTATTAATAAAACACGTTTTACACTAAGCCTAGTGTAAAACGCGTTTTACAAGAGACTTACTCAAGTATCACAGAATGTATTCAAAACTTCAATTCTGTTTTCATGGTATCAGAGCTCAACGATCCTAGTTGGCTCTAAATAATTTCCGCATTTTCTTCCGATTGATTTCTCCCTCAATCGGAGTTCTTTTTCGTTCTTTTCTGGTTTCATTGTTTCCAGAAAAATACATCCAGTCATCTCCAATTGGATAATATGGCTGCAGAATCTTCCGCTGTTTCTCACCATTCACAACAGTCCTCTGAAATAAACCATTCTCTCCAAATCACCCAACACAAGTTGAATGGATTGAATTTTCGTGAATGGTTTCAATCTGTTCGTCTTGTGATCAAAGGGAAAGGAAAAATAGACTACATTACTGGAGAGGCAAAGGCTCCAGATTCTAAAGATGATGCTTGCTGAAAGAAATTTATGCGGCTAGGACTGTTTTCTGGGAACCGACCAACTGTGAGTACAACTGTGCTCACAGTTGTCAAGACAGTTGTCCTGTCAGTTGACACGACGAACAGAGAATTATCAGCGGAATTAAAACGAAATAAATTAAACACTTCAGCAAGAAACGTCTTGCTGGAAAACTTTCATTACTAAAACTCTTTTAGAGTACAAAAAGATGAAAGAAACAAAAACAATTAAAAGATCAAAACCTATTCTATCTTGAATAGACTAAACATAAAAATACTTGAGTTCTTGATGAACAAGAACCTCAAGAAAAAACAAAAGACTCTCTCAAAATATTCTGTGAATCCGTGAAGGTCAATGAAGGAGTCGACTTGTATTTATACAAGGCTTGGCCGCTCCTTACACTCCAAGAAATCCTTCTTTCCATATGAGAGTCTTCCTAAAATAAAACACCTAAAATATATCCACTTACCAAAGATAAGTATTAGTATGTTAGTCGAATAAATCATAAAAAATAATAAATAACCCAAAATAAACTATTCCTAAATAATTACAATTAATTCCTAAAATAAATAAACTCTAAAGATATCAGCAAGTTGATCCGTTGTGCTTACATGTTCAAGAGTAATGATTTTTTGTTCAACGAGATATCTAATAAAATGATGCATAATATCTATGTGCTTGGTTAGGAGATGTTGTACCAGATTCTTGGCTATATTCTGGGAGCTTAAGCTATCACAAAATACAGTAAAGGTTTTACTTTTAAGATCATAATCCTTTATTATCTGGTTCATCTTCAACAATTGAGTACAACAAGTAACATCTCCCATACATTCAGCATTAGATAGCCTATGAACCAAGAACCTAACATCTTTGCTTTCAAATTTTACCACTTCCTCTTGCATGTCATTGGTCCAATTATTACCATTTAAGGTTTCTGACACACTATCATGCTTAAACTTAGCAACAAAACAACAAGAGCTTACCTGATGGTACGCGGATTTCATGCATACCAAACCGGCTAAATCCCGGTAATTTATTCGTTTTCCTCTTGTTTTCATTCCTTCATCCACTCCCTGTATACTTGAAGCAGCATTATTGCCTCTGCTTTCCTGATCTTCAAAGATTTCAGAATCTGAACTGGAATCTGCTTCTGTCAAACCATCTGTCGTGGCAATTGACTGTTCATCAGAACTGTCAGTTGTCCTCACAGTTTGTGTATCTGCAGATTCTGTTGTGGACTTTGGATCAGATTCATCATTAATCTTTTCATGCTCCCAAGTGCACCCTGTAATGTAATTCTCAACACAATTGAAACTAAGATCAGGAGCATTATCAAAAATTGGGTTAAAACATGAATGATTTTCAACCAACTTGTAACAATGATCAGAGGATCGAATGCTAGAAAGAACACACACACTTTTGTTATCAAAAACTTCGCATTTGGACTTGTCAAACTTAACAAATAAGTCATCATCACACAGTTGACTGATACTTATCAAATTTGCTTTCAACCCGTTTACATGTAAGACATTGTGAAAATTTGGCAAGCCGTCAACACACAATGTACCTTTACCAATGACCTTTCCCTTAGCACCTCCACCAAAATTGACATTTCCTCCTTTGAAGACTTCATAATCTATGAGATGCTTAAGAGAACCGGTCATATGACGAGAACAGCCGCTATCAAAGTACCAAGCTCCTTCTACACTACTTTTGAAGGAGGTAAACACCACTTGACACTGTAAAGTGTCCTTTCTTACCCAAGCCTTTTTTCCGACCTGCTGCTGCCTGGGCGGTTGACATGGCAACTGATTGTCAGATTGTGCCCACACTTGTCTTGTCAGATGGCTGCTGTTATTCTCCAAGCCAAGTTCCTGTTTCAACTTGTAGCAAAATGGACGTATATGTCCAGGGGCAAAACAATGGTGACACACGTATCTCCTTTTTCTATTTATTTTGTTTTTGTGAGGAGACACGTGATTAGCATTAAATCTCTCATTGTTTTTCGAAGTGCCCTCACCTTCCTTAACAAACATTGGATCTCCATAGCCTAAACCTGATTTTCCTTGGTTCCCCATGTTCAGAACCTCTTCCAATTTAGCCTTGCCATTGTTAAGTTTATTGAGTGTAGTGGTTTCTTTTTCAAGATTGCTTTATATTTCTCACACTTATTGTCTTTTTTTGTAAGCATGACTTCTAACCTAGCTATGGAGTCCTTTTGAGTATCATTTTCACTCGACAACCTCTCATTCTCATCCTTTAATTTCAGATTGTCAGAGGTGAGTTTTTCATTTACCTTCTTGAATGCCTTGAGTTGTTCCATTCGCTTGGATCAATCTGCATGAAGCTCAACATATGTATTGTACAGATCTTCATAGGTTGCACTATCTTCATCTTCCTGTTGGGACTCCTCAGATTCACCTGCAGATGAGGAATTCAAGCATGTATACACATTAGTACCATCTGATAGGTCAGTTGTGCAGTCAGTTGACAGCACAGTCTCACTATCAGATTCACTGTCAGAAAAGGAGGATTGTGATGATCGTAAAAATGACAGGTTTGCTGTCTGATCGTCATCATCTGAATCACTTAAGCTTGCAGAAAGACTCATCCCTCTCTTTTTGAGTGTGTTAGCACACTCATTGGTATAATGTCCAAATCCTAAACACGCTCTACACTGAACGGACTCAATAGATCTTTTGTTTTCAGAAAAAAATTTGTTCTTACTTGTTTCTTTCTTGAATGATTCAATCTTAGGGGAAGAAGCAGTAACCTTATTAGTAAACCTTTGTTGACGTTTTTTGTTCAACATATTGTTGAATTTTTTAGAGATCAAGTCACATTCATCTTCCTCTAAGTTTGAGTCATCAATATCTTTTGATAATTCAACAAGATCTTTGGACACAGTAAGAGCACTAGCAAGAGCAATTGAATTTACTTTGCTAGTTTGTTGCACTTCAAGGTTTAATTCAAACGTAGTTAGAATACTTAGAACCTTTTCAAGACTCACAGTCCGAGTATCACAAGTTTCTTCAATGACAGAGATTTTGATGTTAAATTTTTCTGGGAGAGTTCTTAAAACTTTACTAACCAACCTTGCATTGGAGATGGATTCTCCTAATGCAAAGGATTCATTTGAAATATCCATTAATCTAGCAGAATAGTCTTGAATAGTTTCATTATCTCCCATTCTTAAATTTTCAAACTCTATCATCAATCTCCTTAATTTAGTTTGTTTGACACTATCAGACCCTTCACAATGAAGTTGTAAAATATCCCAAGCATTTTTTGCCACTGTATGGTTCGAGAACAACCGATACAGATTAAAATCAACGTGATCAGAAATGGCGGCCATTGCCTTTGCATTGAAATTTGCAAGGGCAATTTCCTCCGCATTCCAATCTTGCTCGGGTTTTGGAATAAAAACTTTTTCTTTCTTTTCTTCGTCAGACACAGAAGCTTTAGCTTTTGGATCAGCCACTTCCAAGGAAGGGGATTTATATCCCACTAGAATGCTGACCCAAGCACGATGATCTATGTTTTTGATGTACATAGTCATCTTTGCCTTCCAAATGGTATAGTTTGAACCATCTAGAGTAGGCGGCTTATTACGAGTATGAGTACAGTCCATAATGACCACTTTCAAAGATCGATCTCAGTATGTCGAGACCAGGCTCTGGTACCAATTGAAAGAAATTTATGCGGCTAGGACTGTTTTCTGGGAACCGACCAACTGTGAGTACAACTGTGCTCACAGTTGTCAAGACAGTTGTCAAGACAGTTGTCCTGTCAGTTGACACGACGAACAGAGAATTATACAGCGGAATTAAAACGAAATAAATTAAACACTTCAGCAAGAAACGTCTTGCTGGAAAACTTTCATTACTAAAACTCTTTCAGAGTACAAAAAGATGAAAGAAACAAAAACAATTAAAAGATCAAAACCTATTCTATCTTGAATAGACTAAACATAAAAATACTTGAGTTCTTGATGAACAAGAACCTCAAGAAAAAACAAAAGACTCTCTCAAAATATTCTGTGAATCTGTGAAGGTCAATGAAGGAGTCGGCTTGTATTTATACAAGGCTTGGCCGCTCCTTACACTCCAAGAAATCCTTCTTTCCATATGAGAATCTTCCTAAAATAAAACACCTAAAATATATCCACTTACCAAAGATAAGTATTAGTATGTTAGTCGAATAAATCATAAAAAATAATAAATAACCCAAAATAAACTATTCCTAAATAATTACAACTAATTCCTAAAATAAATAAACTCTAAATATATACATTTATTAAATCAGAATCACAAAGATACAAAACTAAATATAAGAGTATTTCATACTCTTTCACTTGCTTCAAGGTTTGGGATGAAGAAAACTCAATGGTGATGACATGGTTAATTAACTCCATGAATCCAAATATTGGGAGAACCTACCTGTTTCACAATACAGCCCATGAAATCTGGACATCGGTGCAGGAAATGTACTCAGTTCTCGAAAATGCATCGCAATGCTTTGAGATTCGATCCGATCTACGAAACACCAACCAAGGGGGAAGGTCAGTAACTGATTATTATAATGTGTTGACTGAACTATGTCAGGAAATGGATTTGTTTTACAATATAAATTGGTCTTGCACTAAAGAAAGTGCAACTTATGCTAAGATGCTAGAGAAAGATCGAATTTTTGATTTTCTTCAAGGCCTGAACAAGGATCTAGATGAAGTTAGAGGCAGAATTCTGGGGGCTAAGCCTCTGCCTCCTCTTCGAGAAGTATTTGCAGAAGTTAGGTGTGAGGAAAGTCATAAACTGGTGATGTTACAGCCACATAGTAGTGCTGAAACGCACAACGATTCAGCCCTTGCTGCTCAAAGACAAGAAGTGACAATGCCTTCCAACTTCAAGACAAAAAATACAAAACTCTGGTGTGATCACTGAAATAAACCGTACCATTCAAGGGATACATGCTGGAATATCCATAGAAAACCATCAGATTGGATTCCTAGAAGCCAGCGTCTCCAAGCAGCATCTTCTGCTCATGTTGCCGCCAATACGACAGGAAAAGGCGAAACAGCTACTGCTGCAACTGGACCATTCACAGCAGAGCAAATGAATGTTCTAAGGACATTGTTGCACCCTGTATCATCTCCAACGAATAATACCTCCTCTATTGCTACTGTGGCTCATTAAGGTAAAAAATTGTCATCTTTTTTATCAACAACAAAGACTTGTGAAGGTTGGATTGTCGATACAGGTGCTTCAGATCACATGACTGGAACTCAGAAAATTTTAAGAGATTACAAACCAAGCAACTGTTCTCTCACTGTCACAGTCGCTGATGGAAAAGTTTCTCATGTTGCTGGGATCGGGAGTGTTTCTTATTGTGATTTAAAATTGAATTCAGTCTTATATGTGCCTAATTTTCGTTATAATCTCCTTTCTGTTAGTCGGTTAACTAAAGATCAAAATTGTCTAGTAACCTTTTTCCCTACTCATTGTGAATTTCAGGAGAAGTGTTCGGGGAAGATGATTGGCAGTGCTGAGGAACGTAACGGCCTCTACTACTTTACTGGTTTTCCTTTCAAGTCTCTTATCCAAAATCACATTTCCCTTTCAAGTGTGTCAGATTCAGATATTTTCTTATGGCACAAACGTTTAGGTCATCCTAGCTTTGATTACTTGCGTCGATTGTACCCAAAGTTGTTCATCAATAAAAAGCATTCTGATTTCCAATGTGAAAGTTGTGTTCTTGCTAAACATACTCGAAACAATTACCCACAAATTGCCTACAAACCTTCTCAGCCTTTTGTGATGATTCACAGTGACATATGGGGACCCTCTCGAACTCCAAATATTAATGGGTCTCAATGGTTTATCACTTTTATATATGATCACTCTCGTGCTTGTTGGGTATATTTATTTAAACACAAGTCTGAAGCTGGTAATATATTTAAGCAATTGCATAAACTTGTTCAAAATCTGTTCAACTCCAAAATCAAAATCCTTCGAACTGACAATGCCGGGGAGTATTTTGTTCATGACATTACAGATTATCTAAATGATCATGGAATCCTCCACCAATCCTCTTGCACAAAAACCCTTCAACAAAACGGGGTAGTTGAAAGAAAAAAAACGTCATCTCCTTGAAATGTCCCGAGCAATTATGTTCAATAACAATGTGCCTAACTATTTCTGGGGAGAAGCTGTTCTTACCTCTGCCTACCTAATTAATAGGCTTCCTTCTAAAGTTCTGAATTTTTCGACACCCATATCTTGTCTCCAGAACTTGTTTCCCCAAATTAAAGTCCTTAACTCGCTTCCTCCCCGGATTTTTGGTTGTGTAGCTTTTGTTCATAATATCAGTCCAACTCGAGGAAAATTGGATCCTAGAGCTATGAAATGTATTTTCTTGGGATACTCACCTACACAAAAAGGTTACAAATGTTATTTTCCACCTTCCAAAAGGATCTTTGTCTCTTATGATGTTACCTTCTTCGAAACACAAAGCTTTTATCCCATTCCATCTCTTCAAGGAGGGACTTCTAGTGAAGAGAGTCATTGGGACCCATCTATCTCTCTCCCTATTTCATTGTCTGAACCTATTTCTCTTGTTCCTGTCGAGTCACTTCCAACTAATAATCTGGAGGATGAACAGCAATTGGCAGCTCATTCTCCCCTCCGTGTATTTTCTAGAAGGCCAAAGCCAAGCATTCCTCAGCATATCCAATCATAAACGCCAGAGACAGCTACCGAAATTCCAGAAGGTACTAGTTCAATTAACGATCTTGACCTCCTTATTGCTATCAGAAAAGGGGTCAGGACATGTACTACTGAACATACATTGTCCAAATTTGTCTCATATTGCAAGTTGTCTTCTAAATACAAGGCATTTATCTCACAAGTTGATAATGAGGTGATTCCTAGAAATGTTTATGAAGCTCTAGGAGATCCAAAGTGGAAGAATGCAATTATGGAGGAAATGAATGCACTTGAGGAAAACAACACATGGCAGTTTGTCAAGATTCCTGAAGGGAAAAAGTTGATTGGGTGGAAATGGATCTTCTCAATTAAAGTAGGTGCAGATGCAAAAATTGAGAGATACAAAGCGAGATTAGTTGCACAGGGATACACCCAGACTTATGGAATTGACTATGAAGAAACGTTCGCTCCGGTGGCGAAACTGAATTCCATTCGTGTTTTCCTTACTCTTGCAGCAAATTTGGACTGGGAATTACACCAGTTAGATGTAAAGAATGCATTCTTGAATGGAACATTGGAGGAAGATGTGTATATGAAAATCCCTCCAGGTTTTGAGCACAAAGGAGGAAGTGATAGAGTGTGCAAATTAAACAAGTCACTGTATGGGTTAAAACAGTCTCCGCGGGCATGGTTTAGTCGATTCAGAACAGTAATAAGACAATTTGGGTATACACAAGGACAAGCTGATCATAGCCTCTTTGTGAAACACTCAAGTGATGGGAAGAAATCAATCCTTATAGTATATGTTGATGGTATGTTAATCACAGGGGATGATGTGCGCGAGATTGAAGACTTAAAAAGGAAGCTGCAGACTGAATTTCAAGTGAAAGATCTGGGATGGCTACAATATTTTCTTGACATGGAAGTAGCTAGGAGTAAGCAAGGAATTTTTATTTCTCAGCGGAAGTACACCCTTGACTTGTTAAAGGAAGCAGGAAAACTTGGATGCAAGCCTGCGAACACTCCTTTAGAACGGAACTGGAGAACCAAGATAACTGAGAATGATCCTCCAGTTGACCGTGAGAGATACCAGCGCCTTGTAGGGAAGTTGATATACTTGTCTCTTACTCGTCCAGATATTGCATTTAGTGTGAGTGTTGTCAGTCAGTTCATGCACTCACCCACTAAGAGACACCTTGAAGATGTTCAACAGATCCTTCGGTATCTGAAAGGTACACCAGGAAAGGGATTATTGTTTAGGAAAAGTGACAGAAGAGATGTTGAAGGATTTGCAGATGCAGATTGGGCAGGTTCAGATGATGCAAAGTCCACTACAGGGTATTGCACAAAAGTTTGGGGAAATGTTGTCACATGGAGAAGTAAAAAGCAGACAGTAGTAGTCTCACGAAGTAGTGCTGAAGCAGAGTATAGAGCCATCGCTCAAGGAATATGTGAATTAATCTGGATAAAAAGGCTCTTGGAAGAACTCAAGGTGGAAGTAGGCAGTCCAATGAAATTATATAGTGATAGCAAGTCTGCCATTGCTATAGCTCATAATCCTGTTCAGCATGATAGGATGAAACATGTGCGAATAGACAGGAACTTCATCAAGACAGAAGTAGAGAGTGGAACTATTAGCCTGAGTTACATGTCAACAAAGCTTCAGGAAGCTGATGTGTTTACCAAAACATTGATAAAATCTGAGTGTGAGAGTAATGTAACCAAGTTGGGAATGTTTGATATACATTCACCAACTTGAGGGGGAGTGTTGAAAAATAAATTACTCCCTCCGTCCCAAAATATATGTAGTTTAAGAGCTTGAAATTTGTCCCAAAATGTTTGTAGTTTTGCTTTTATCTAGACATCTTTGACATTGTTTGTCAAATATACCCTTATTTATGATGGTAGTTGTCATTGTAAAAGCATTTAATTGTCTTGGTACTTGAAATATTTCAAGGGCAATTTAGTCCATTAGACATGCATTGATTGTTTTTCTTAATTTATGTGAAAATCCTAGAACTACAAATATTTTGGGACGGAGGGAGTAAGATATTTCCTGATTCCATGTAATTTTGGTAGGAAGATTTTCATTTTTGGTAGATTGATTTTCTGTAGATAATTAGGAAAATGACTTCCTTAGATTTAGTGATTTCCCCTAGAATTAGTGATTTCCTGATTATGTAGATATTCTTCCCCTATAAATATTGTACAATTCTGATCAATGAAAGTATCACAGAATGTATTCAAAACTTCAATTCTGTTTTCACATAATAATTAACTGATGTGAATATCAATATTTCTGTTCGGTACAAATTTAGTTTAGACATAAGCAAGCCACTAGAAAATATCCTAAACTGTATGCCCACATAATTCGATGATGAATTCGCTTGATTGCCGTTACAAATATTAACTGGGAGAGGGTCTCCTCTCCATGTATTTGATTAAGTGGGTCTTCTCTATACATACTAATTGATTTTATTCCCTAAATCTAATTTTATGGAATATTATAATGCACTAGTACTAGTATGATCAATTAATACTACGAGGAAACTAACGAATAATAAGATTTGTCACTATAAATCCAAGAAATATTAGCAAGCAAGCAAGTTACTGGCATGTAGAACAAGGACAATAAAGGCACTCTCACTGGACTTGAGATATACTCCCCCTGTCCTAGCTCACTTGACACTTATTTCTATTTTAGGTTGTCCCAGCTCACTTGACACTTCCCAAAATAGCATATTTTTTATAATTTATATTCTTTCTACCCCACCACTCGTTCTCTTTCTTCATTTTCAATCACTCATTTATTCAACCAACATTATTCTCTCTCTATATTTTCTACCACACATTTTCTTTATTTTATTCTTTTTTCTTAGTTATTGTACCCACCTCTTAGGTGTAAGTGAGGTGGAACGGAAGGAGTATGCAATAATCAATGTTAGTCTTAATAAGTCCTCGAAAAGTGGGGTTTAAACAAATTTCAAGTACCCTATCTGAAAAGTGGGGTTTAAACTAAAATTAGTTGATTTTATAATAAAAACATGTTAAAATTACTAATATATTCTCATATTAAATATGTAATAAATATGCACTTGTATTTGAAAATGAATAATTATTTAAGGGTATTCTTGGTAAAAGAGTACAGTTACATTTAATGAGTTACGCATTGAAACTAAGAAAATTTGTTTATATTTAAATAAAAAAAACTAACTTTTTAACTTATTTTTGTGGCCAGTAAATCTTTTGTGTGGGTTTGTAATGAGTAAATGGGCAGCTTCAGGCTTGACAAACAAGGCGGTGATCTGATTTTTGTGGACAGAGGGATGAGACCAGATCTCCTGTACTCATCCGGTGTGCCATCCATGTACCCAAAGTGATCCGGCCGTTAATATATTTGAATAATATTAATAAAATGTTAATCTTAAAAATTGTGAGCCGTTGGATCACTTTGGGCACATGGAGTGGCACACCGGATGGGTACAGAAGATGTGCTCTCCAGAGGGACTATATTGTTTTAAATTTTGAGAATGGACAATTGTAGCCCTGGTAGGTTGGCAGATTGCTTTGAATGGAGCGTGGGGCTAAAAACACTCATTCTTCTTAGGTTTTAGTGGAATGAATGAATTTATTTCAATCTCATTCAACTTTCAAACCTGCAATTATTTCTTCAATTACTTCTCCAAGTCCAGTACACACCCTTTTATATTATGCAAACCCCATAATATTACGCTTTGACTCCTGACTTCCGACTACATATTAATCACGATAAAAATCGTATTAAACATTAAAAGATAAAATCGTCTTTTGACACCCTCTACTTTAAAGTATACCCTCATAAATTTAATATTAAACTATTATAGAAAAAAATTCAACTCCATCGATCCCATACACATTATCAACAAAACATAATTATATTCTTCACAACATATAAAGGCAAGTGGAGCTCAAACACCACCCCACTAATCTACTACTATGTAGTCTCCCCGGTTATCATTTCAATACTACAACTTAAATTTTGCTTAAATAAATTAAATTTTCAATTACTATATTTTTTATGAGTTATATCTTCCAATATCAATTTTTGAGCCCAACTTGTTGATTATGGACCTTTCATATGGCTTGTACTACCAATGACCTTTTGGCCTAGTGGTATTTTGTCTACGCGCCATCATTCAGATGGCGCGGGACGTCTGACAATTGCCTTGAAATGAATGATACATTACAAATGTTAAAAAAAAAAAAAAAATATGGCTTGGACTTAATAACAAAACTGTGACAAGTATCAAGCATACAAAACCCTACTTGTTGTTGTCTTCCCTCTCTACTTTCTAGCATGTTTTGTGAGTACAAACAACATTGCATTAGGTACTACACTGAGCAGCAGTAACTGGTTTTCTTATGTTCACATACTGTATATATCTACACTTTAATTGCTGAGAACTATTGCACATTCTTTCCCTGCAGCTGTAAGGAGGGTCTTATTAAATCCAAGGTGGTTGCATGTAATTATAGGTATTTACACTTGCTCTTTAATTTGGGGTCCCTGCTGACTCATTGCTGACTGAGTCCACTCGCTACTCAGCTCATCATCTGTACCAGTTATGATGACTTGACTCAGATTCTTCTTCATTATTGAAACTGGAAGCTTATACAGTATATGTTCATATACTTCCGTTTCAAAATAAATGCCTATTTTTTTTAAAAAAAAATACTTTTAATATATGAAATTTTTTGATTCTTTTTTTGACATTCAGTTTGAGACGGAGGTAGTATAATTCGGATGAATTCTACGTTTTATTTTTATAACGGTTATTCCATTTTCTTGATTAAAACAAGAGTTTTCTTTTAGAAAAATTGGACTGTGAATTTTCTTTTTCTTCAATATATTTTCTCTGCCTTTCAGTGCAACCAAACAAAAAAAGGGAAAAGAATAAACCACTTAAACAATTTATGCATAAAAAAATGAGTACGTGCAAACTGATAATACGGTCATCTTCATAATCTTCTGCTAAAATCATCTGAATTACAATAATAAATAATCTTATAAAGGCAAATTAATACAAATAACAACTAAATCAATAGCTATGCAGGCAGATATTAAATCTACAATAACTATTTCCACAAATGGTGATTCGAAATCTATTTTCCCTAAGAAAATAGATTTTGAATCACCAATGTTGTACATTAATTAATTGATCAGAAGATTCTATGGTATAGCTAATTAATTAACACAATTAAACTAGTGTACAAAATGTAACAAATGAAAAATATAAATATAGTTGAAGCAAGGGAAAATTTGAATACGAACTCTTGCTCCGATCAATATATTCATCGCTTATTGTGAAGTGGGTTTGATCCGGTGGGGACTCTTCGCATCTCCGAGTTGAAATCTTTAGTCAATGGATGAGAACTATTTTTAGGAGGGTGAAATTTTAGTTGTTGGTTTCGGGTGGATGGACCGGGGAACGGTCCCCGGCCGGTGGCTTCAACCATTCTTGTAGAAGAGATGATGATGTTAAAGAATAAGAGGGAGAGAAAGAAGAGGGATAAGTGAGAAGAAGGGTTCATATTTTTTGAGTTTGATTTGAAGGGGGGAAAGAATGGAAGATGGTTGGACAAAGATGGAAATAGAAAAAGGAGTGGGAGTAGCTAGGTAGGTGTTTATGTATGGAATTTTTATTTATTGGTTGGTTGTTGATTTCAGTGTCCTTTTTAAAGTCAAATGGGTGAGATAATGCTCATTTGCTTGTGCATAATATTTGAGCGGGGACAAATGTAACATAGTGCACTTAAGTTTTACTAGAGTTGTAATGTGACTTCTGTTGGAATTTAATATGCAACGATCAGATTAATAGGGCAATCACGTGAGCATATAACAATATCAGATTAAGCCAAAAGTAGAAACGTACCCACAAGAACAGGATCCAGGAAAGACAGAAACAAAAGAGAGTTAGAAAACTTATCAGTTTAGATCGAGTCGCCTATAACAGACTCTCCTAAGAGAAACTATTGCCCCCTACTGGTGCGGCTGAGGGTTGCGGCAAATTCCTCCGAGGATGAAACGATCTCAGGAACGTACCAGAAAATCTTCGCACGAACAGGTACCGAACCACTTGCGACTGCTGTCCCACTTCGCCGGAATTTCACTTCTCAGATCAACCACATATTACGAATTTAGAGAGAGAACAGTTTCTTAGCAATTTTTAATTGCGTGTGTAAAACTGATGCAGGGATCGTATATTTATACTGGTATATAGTCGGTTTAGGTATTCTAGGAGGACTCCAAAACATACCCGATTTACAGTGACTTATTCCTGCAGGAAAAGAAACTGCACTGTTAGAGTCCAGTTAGAAAACTAACTGATCTAACAGTTTCGTCAGGGACCATTCTGCAAATATTGGAAACTTCAAATAAACTTTGTCCAAAAAGATACGCCCACGAACCGAACCATTCGCCCAAACGCCCTTAGCCCGTGTGGGGAATGGTTCAAGTCCACCTCACATGTAACTTGAACATGAGACTATGATATGCCAAGTAATTTATGGCACATCAACTACCCATTCCAATTTCATGTGGGATGTCCCAAAAGCCTTTTATACTTCCAAGCAAAGGGAAGGTTTGCCTTTCCTTTCCCATGTGGGATGGCAACCAACCCATCTCATCATTGGAAGCCAAAAAGTCTCTTTCAAAAGCTCATCTTTGAAGTCTTAGAACTATGGATTTAATCCATCTTTTGGCTTTCACCAAAACACCAATATTGTTCATGGTATAACATACTACAAGTATAAACATTGACCAAGGTCAAAGTCAACGGGACCCACCAATGAGACCCACTCAAAGTTGACCATTTCAAGCCAAATTTCCAACAATCCCCCACAAATCCATGGTGATAAGACTAGTAGAGATTATCCATGTCGTGCTTTCAGTAGATGGTGTCTCCCGACTTGAACCCCTACCTAAGCTAGTCAACGCAAACCCCCACAGGACCAGATGAACGGGTGTCTTGAATCTGATTCCTTTGAGTGTAGGAGCCTTTGTTGGTAGCAACACGACAAAGGCTATGACAGCAGCCTCTATCATTATGTTTGACGCGTATAAGCCATACATCCTTATCCTCTATCATAAGTGCTTTTGAGAAATAACCCATTTCCTCTAATTGCGGCTAACAATAACACTTATTTAGTTAGGCATCTCCAAAGATGTACTGCTACCATCTTGTCTAAAAGACTTGATCCCATTCAAAGCCTAAAGCTTTTACTATACTTGCAGTAATGAACACCTTTTAGGCTATTCAGGGGACAGACACAGACATGTAACATGTCAATCTGTTTTAGGTGTTCCAATCCATCCTACGGCTTGTTACTACCACATTGAACCTTCTTTGTGGGATCTCCACTCAGATAGGTTGGGTTCCTACCGCATGTGAATCAGACGGGGTTCAGTCCCATCCCCAACCTGGATTTTTGAACTAAGACTACATCGAGTCCCTTAGTTAAAGGATCAGCTGTGTTATCCTTGGTACCAACATAATCTACAGCTATCACCTTTCGAGACACAAGATCCCTTAAAGATTTCAACCTTATTTGGATGTGTCTCCTAGTTTTGCAGTTGAACTTGACACTTTTAAGTTTCTCAATTGTGGCAGTATTGTCACAATGTACAGAGATCACATGAATAGGCTTGCTGACTATAGGAAATTCAGACATAAGTCCTTGAAGCCATTCAGCCTCCAACCCAGTAGTGTCAAGAGCAACTAGCTCGGCTTCGAAGGTAGACCGAGACAACAGGGTTTGTTTTTTAGACCTCCAGGCAACTGCAGCTCTGCCTAAGGTAAAAACATACCCAGTACAGCCATAACTCCTAGAGTTAGTGGCAATCCAGCTAGCATCATTGTACCCTTCGAGTACAGCAGGAAATCTCCCATAATGCAGCCCAAGGGAAATGGTTCCCTTCAAGTACCGAAGTACTCTACCTAGAGCTTCCCAATGAGCTCTATTCGGACACTTAGTGTATCTAGCCAACCTCGTAACTGCGTAGGATATATCCGGTCGAGTACAGTTAGCAAGATACATTAAGCTCCCAATTAACTGAGAATATTTCAACTGAGCCACGGGTACTCCATTCTCATTCTTAGCAAGTGCCAAAGAAGGACTAAATGGAGTATTGACGATTTTACCATCCTTATAACCAAACTTCTCAACTACACTCTGAGTATAATGAGATTGTGAGATGGTTATGCCTTTAGTTGACCGAGTCAACTTAAGGCCAATAATCACGTCAGCTACTCCCATATCCTTCATTTCAAACTTACTTTTCAAGAATGATTTAGTTTCATCGATTATTCTCATATTATTTCCAAATAACAGAATGTCATCAATATATAGGCACAAGACAATACAACTATCACCTTTACTCATAGAATAGACACACTTGTCAAATTCATTAGTAATAAAGCCAAACGATGAGACGATTTTATTAAACTTCTCATGCCATTGCTTTGGGGCTTGTTTCAATCCGTAAAGGGATTTAACAAGTTTGCAGACCTTCCTTTCATTGCCAGATGCTATAAATCCTTCAGGCTGATCCATATAGATCTCCTCCTCAAGATCGCCATGAAGAAAGGCGGTCTTCACATCCATTTGATGGATATGGAGATCATATACAGAAGCCAATGCTATAAGCATACGAATTGTAGTCATCCTAGCAACTGGTGAATAGGTATCGAAATAGTCTATTCCCTCCATCTGCTTAAACCCTTTAGCAACTAATCTAGCCTTAAACTTATCAACGGTTCTATCAGGTTTCAGTTTCCTCTTAAAAACCCACTTGCATCCAATTGCTTTGCAACCAGGAGGAAGTTCAACTAATTCCCATGTCCCATTTGAGACAATAGAATCAATTTTACTTTTAATGGCATCCTTCCATTGCTTAACATCAGGAGATGCCATCGCTTCTTTGAAGGTATTAGGGTCACCCTCGATATTGTAAGTGATATAATCACTTCCAAAATCCTTGGTAATCCTAGCCCGTTTACTCCTTCTTGGTTCATCCTCATCATCAGATAAAGAACCAATTGGATCTGCCCCACGTTTGTCATCTCTTCCACTTGAGATGGAATTGAATTAGACGTGGTATTTGACTCTTTGGGGAGTCCGGTTTTCATGGGAAACACATCTTCAAAAAATGTTGCATCACGTAACTCAACAATTGAGTTAACATCTATGCCAGAAATTTCAGATTTGATAATCAGAAATCTCAATGCATAACTTGTTTCAGAATATCCTATAAATATAGCATCAACAGTTTTTAGGACCAAGCTTCTTTCTCTTGTGTTCAGGGACAAGTACCTTTGCAAGGCACCCCCACACTTTCAAGTATTTCAAGTTGGTTTTTCTACCTCTCCAAAGTTCAAACGGACTTTCATTTCTATGTTTAGGAGGAACTCTATTCAGAATATGGCAAGCCGTATTCAAAGCTTCTCCCCACATATACTTAGGTAGTCCAGAACTTATAAGTAGGCTGTTAATCATATCTTTAAAGGTTTTATTCTTACGTTCAGCAACACCATTGGATTGAGGTGTGTAAGGGGAGTCTCTTCATGCATTATGCCATTTTCTTGGCAATAATGCATAAACGGATTAGACTCATATTCGCCACCTCTATCTGATCTTAACCGTTTAAGTTTCTTACCAGTTTGTTTTTCAGCTTCATTTTTAAATATAATAAATTTTTCAAGTGCTTCGTCTTTTCCATTCAACAAGTAGACATAACAATATCTACTACAGTCATCAATAAAAGTAATAAAGTATTTCTTCTTATCTTTGGTCAACAATCCATTAAATTCGCAAATGTCGGTGTGAACTAAATCAAGTATTTCAGAATCTCGATTAACTGAATGAAAAGGCCTTTTAACAGATTTAGCTTCAACACAAACATGACATTTAGAATTTTTATCAATAGCATGCTTAGGAACAATATCCAAATTCATCATCTTTTTAACAGATTTAAAATTAATGTGTCCCAAACGACCATGCCAAATATTTGAAGATTCAATGGAATAAGAAACGGATAATCAATAAAACTATCATTAATAAAATGAGTACCAAAACTACTCTCAACTCTAACTTTAAATAAACCATCCGAAGCATAACCTTTTCCTATAAAACTACCAGAATCCAAAATAATAACCTTATTACACTTAAATGAAAACTCAAATCCTTCTCTAACTAAACAAGAACCACTAATGATATTACGACGAATGTCAGGAACGTGATGCACATGTTGCAAGGTCAGAATGCGCCCATTAGGAAACTTCAGGTCCACGCGTCCAGTTCCAAGCACCTTTGCAGCACTAGAATTCCCCATCGTCACTGATCTACCACGTTCAGGCTGGTAAGACACAAATAGCAATTTATCAGCACAAACGTGCACATTTGCCCCAGTATCTACCAACCACTCGTTGGGTTCATAAACAGTAAAGATTTCAGGATTAGAAGTTACATACTTGGTAATCTCGCTGGTAATAGCATCAACTTTAGGTTGAAGTGTATCATCAACAGGATCATCATCAGATGGTCCAATGACCACGTTCGCCTGAGCTTGATCAGCAGAACCTTGCGCCACTTTTCCTTTCTTGGCCAGTCCCTAGAAAAGTGTCCACTGTTCCACAATTCCAGCAGGTTTTGTTCGCTTTTGGCTTTTTCTGGATGTTCTTCTTAGGTTCTTTATCATTATTATTATCCTTAGAGCCATTTTCTCGAATTTCCTTTTGTTCTTATTTGCAGTTATCACATTGGCTTTAGCCTCCACAGGCACACTAACACCGTTACTATGGTGCACCTCCTGGATCGATATTGCATTCATCAAATCATTGAGTGTCAAGCTTCCTGTACGGTGCTTGAGAGTCATACCAAATTCCTCCCAAGATCGAGGAAACTTCTCAATGATTGACATAACTACGAACTTCTCAGGAAGTTCCATAGCTCCATCCTTGAGTGATTGCAATATGATCTGGAACTCATGCACTTGATCAGTAACAGATTTCCCATCAGCCATACGATTCTTAAGGAACTTAGACACACAATACTTTTCAACACCAACATCGTCAGTGTTGTACTTTGTGTTAACCTTTTCCCACAGCGATGCAGCAGTGAGGGGAGCAGAACAATAAACATCGAAGAGCACATTCGACAGAGCCGCAAGAATGCATCCACGAACAACATCGTTCCTCTCCCTCCACTGCTCAGCAGCTTTCACTGTTGCAGGGTCCTTCTCATCAATAGCAGGGCACTTTTCAGTTAGCATACCAGTCATCCCCTTAATTGACAACCAGATTGTCATCCGTTCCTGCCAGCGCTTGAAGTTCTTACCACCGAACTTCTCTGGCAGATCAGAAGTGTCAATAAGGGACTTGAATGGAGCGTTAGCAGCAGACATGATTAATAATACTAGTTTCTCTTAGACTGTTGGAATTTAATATGCAACGATCAGATTAATAGGGCAATCACGTGAGCATATAACAATATCAGATTAAGCCAAAAGCATAAACGTACCCACAAGAACAGGATCCAGGAAAGACAGAAACAAAAGAGAGTTAGAAAACTTATCAGTTTAGATCGAGTCGCCTATAACAGACTCTTCTAAGAGAAACTATTGCCCCTACTGGTGCGGCTGAGGGTTGCGGCAAATTCCTCCGAGGATGAAACGATCTCAGGAACGTACCAGAAAATCTTCGCACGAACAGGTACCGAACCACTTGCGACTGCTGTCCCACTTCGCCGGAATCTCACTTCTCAGATCAACCACAGATTACGAATTTAGAGAGAGAACAGTTTCTTAGCAATTTTTAATTGCGTGTGTAAAACTGATGCAGGCTGACGATCGTATATTTCCCAAACGCCCTTAGCCCGTGTGGGGGAATGGTTCAAGTCCACCTCACATGTAACTTGAACATGAGACTATGATATGCCAAGTAATTTATGGCACATCAACTACCCATTCCAATTCCATGTGGGATGTCCCAAAAGCCTTTTATACTTCCAAGCAAAGGGAAGGTTTGCCTTTCCTTTCCCATGTGGGATGGCAACCAACCCATCTCATCCTTGGAAGCCAAAAAGTCTCTTTCAAAAGCTCATCTTTGAAGTCTTAGAACTATGGACTTAATCCATCATTTGGCTTTCACCAAAACACCATATTGTTCATGGTATAACATACTACAAGTATAAACATTGACCAAGGTCAAAGTCAACGGGACCCACCAATGAGACCCACTCAAAGTTGACCATTTCAAGCAAAATTTCCAACAACTTCTAGTAATGTTTTATTTTTGGCACCAAAAAATTCTAACTCTAGTGGTATTCGATGTTAGCTTTTATAGTGGAAGTCGAGAGTTTGATCCTATAAAAGACATGTATTAGCTTATTTATAAGCCATTAACGAAACTTGATGAATGCTAACGAAACTGGATGAAAGTTAACAAATTGAAAGGGAAATATAAGGACCTTTGTAGAATATTACATTATCCACCTTTAAAATTTAAAAAGTTATCATTGTCACTATTTTATTAATTATATTCACAAAACCAAACAATAAATGAGTCTAATAAAATAATAAATTTATTTCTTACATCCAAAATATAAAGTACAATAATATCCAATGTTAAAAACTTATTACTACTTATGGCCTAGAATAAATGTCGCCGTTTTTTGCACGTTAATACGAATGAACTTTGAGAAATAATTTTAAGTTAATGTAATCATTTTAATAAAATTTTAAAAATTATTATTAATAATATTTATATTAGCGTATCAATAACAAGTTTCACAATTTTATTAGGACAACTAAATCAACCTAAATTTATTTTTCACAATTCTTTCATACAAATGACAGAAAAACGGCGATATTTATTCCGGGACAGAGAGAATATTATTTAAATAAATAAATAAATTTATTTTTTAATAAATAAATTAAGCCTTCAAAACAAATATTAATGATAAACAAAAAAATATCAAGTACAAAAGAACTTAAATAATAATAATAATAATAATAATAATAATAATAATTATGATAAGATAAATAAAATAAAAGATCTGAAACAAATGAAAAGAATGAGAGAAAAAGCAGGAACGAAAGAACAGAGAACTAGAAAAACGAAGATCCCGGACTCCAACCCTACCCTTCCGTTTCTTGTTAACTGCTGTAGAGTAGACTAGCATGATTTGAGGTGAGAGAACTAGAATTCAACCCAGATTGAAGAATTCCAGATTTTTTTTTTTTTTTTTTGTTCTTCGATTTCGGGAAAAATTATTGATTTGTTGTTCTTGTTGTTTGAATTTGAAGAACTGGATTTGAGTTTAATCTTTCAAATGAGTTTTCGAATTTCTTAATGGTGATGATGGAAGCATGTTAGGCTGTTAGCAGTGGCGTGTAGTGGTGGTGATGGCGGCCGAAGTTAGGGAAAATATATGGTGGTGGTTCTGACTATAGTAGTTAAACATGTTAATGGTGTGTGTTTTTGAAATATAATTGAAGAATATTGTCAAAATTATCTTTTATTTTTAAGAGTGTAGAAGCAATTTTTAGTCATTACAATTTTCGTCAAAATTATTAACTTCCATCCATTTTTGTTACTATCCATCCAAAAGTGCCTCACATTGCCACAAAATGTAAACATTATGAGTTAAATTGTCATAAATAAAACGTTATAAGCCACATTGCAACTCTGGTGAAACTTAAGTGTACTAATGTGACATTTTCCCATATTTGAGTCTTATTAGCACTTTGATACTTTTTAGTTCTGCCACTGGAGCACTGATATTCTTTAATAATATTATTGACACGTTTTAACACTATATTTGACCCTTTTTCAAAACATTGATATACTACTTTACCTTTGCATTAGAATTTGTAGCACTATATTGGAGTATTTGTTTAATTAGAATACCCACAATGGTTTCAACCCTCCTCCTCATTTCATACAACCGCTTAAACACTTTATCTTATCCACCTCATCTTTCATACACACATTTCATACAACCCTCTACAATGGTAAGTTGAATTAAATTTCATCTCCCTCCCACTCATCAGTCTCTACCCCATTATTTTTATATCATTTTTATTTTTTATATATTCTCTATTTTTATGATTAGTAAAATAATAATAATTATTATTATTATTTATAATTAAAATAATATTTTACACTAAATTAATTATTTTTTTGTAATTAAATAATTAGATAAATGACGATAATTATTATTCAAAATAAGAAAAGTTACAATACACTTAGCTCGCGACACAATTAATGAAAGACAATAAAATTATTAAATCACACATGGTTTCCGAACTTTGCTCATATTTTGGGAATTTTGAGTGTTGAAAGGATTATTATTGGGATCAATTTCACTCAAAGGATGATGATTTTTTTAAAGTGTATGCTAAAATGGAGAAGGATAATTCAGTGTTCTAAAAATCGCCCTAGGCGGCGCTTAGGCGCTGGGCGGTGGTGCAACGCCGCGCCTACGACCAAGTCGCCGGAAAAAGGCGCTCCCTCAACTAGGCGGGCGATTAGGCGGATTCGGCGCCGATTAGGCGGTCTAGGCGCTCAGATACGCCTCAGTAACAGTCGTCGGAAGTTCGATCATTGCCGTCGACTCTCGCCGGAAAACAGATTTAAGTTATAGTCTGTTTGATTTTTGAAAGGCTGTGAGAGAAATAGTGTGAAAAAAATCTTAAGAGCAAAGGATTTGGCCCAAGCGGAGCAGAGATAGAGAAGAAAAACTAAAAAAGAAAGAGCGCTGCCGCTGAGAAAATAGAGAGAAACGGCGATGGAAGTCTGGAAGTGATAGAGAGCGAGGCGAGAGAGAGACAATTTAGGGTTAGGGTTTTTTTAAATATTTATGTGGAGAGAGATATGGTCCATCTAGAAGGAGGGCCCTATTAACCCACGTTGGAACTTTTTTTTTTTTTAGTGTGTGCTACGTGTGTGTGGCTTCTTTTTTTTTTTTTCCTCTAAATCCCTTCTTTGTGTAATTATGTTGTATTTTGATAAATAATAAAAATAAGAATCATTATTTTTTGGTAAGGTAGTTATGATTTTTTAAATTAAATTAATTTTATTAATTTTTAACAAATAAAAAATATACATGTTTTTTTTTGGATATATATATATATATATATATATATATATATATATATATTTATTAAAAAATATAAAAATACGTTATTCTCGCCCCGCCTAGTCCCCTAGGCGCTAGACTCGGCTTCGCCGCCTAGCGGGCGCCTAGCGCTTTTTAGAACACTGGGATAATTGAGAAAAGAGAGTTTTTTTTTGTGTCCAAATCTAATGAAACTTGCATCATTTTATAGGGGAAAAAATGCTGAATTTTGGCCGAAAAAAAATAAATAAATTATTTTACTAGGTGATAATTCAGCTCAAAGAATTGAGATAAAAAAATTAATCCGAAAATCAAACAGACCAATGAGAGCCAACCACGTGGCAAACAAAGAAAAAACAAACAAAAAAAACGCGTCTGCACTGTACTACACGCGCCCTGTCGGGCCGTGTGGTACACGCGCCTGACGCCCGCCCAATCTGGCTCCGCCACGTGTGGTTTGGCCAGCTTTCCCAAAAATTTCAACCGGTATGAAATGATTCATACCCCATTTTCCACACCCCCTCCAATGGTTTCATACCCCCCCCCCTCCATTTCATACACCAAATTCCACCCCCATTGTAGGTAGTCTTAAGGGAGGTATTGTACGAGAGAGAGAATCAATTAATATGGGCAAATTTTATACATTCTTTATTAACTCATAGTAATAATAATTACATTTCTTAAAATTTGTCAGAACTCAAAAAGTAATATTTTGGATCGAATGGAGTATTATGGTATAAGGAATATATGTAAATAATACTATATTCTCTGTCTCATAACAATATGCAAAATTTGATTTTTTTTATCAACTGAGTCGATCTTTGACCATGAATTTATGAATATCTAAAATATATCTATGATTTTTTTAAAAAAAAAAAATTATTGATAGTAATTTTAATGGTGAAACGATAACAATTTTTGGAATTATATAAAGACTAGTATTTATAAATTTATGGTCAAAGATTGATTCAATTGACCAAAAAAATCAATGTGTACACATTTTTATAGGACGGGGGAGTACATATATTGAAAAAAATCGATAAGTAAACGCGATATTTATTTTGAGATGATCAGGTAAGAGTATGAATTGTGGCACTAAGGATGAAACATGGAAGTGATGACTTACAATGACGCAGGGACGTAACTAGGATCTCAAGTTAGGGGGGTCAAATGTAAAATATATTTGTTCGATAAGATGAAGAAAAATCACCTTAAAAATGTCTTAATAATTGTTGTTGCTCCTTTTGTTTCATAATAAATGTCGTAATTTCTATATAGTAGTACTAAATTAAAGGTCCTATTTCTAAATAATGAAATAAACTTAGTGCAATTTGTATCATGGTACAATCAATATACAAATAACTAGGGCACATTTATTATAAATGTAGACAAGTTAAATGCGACAATTTATTATGTGGCGGAATGAATCGAAAATTATTTTTTTCGCAATTTTCGGATTGGTTTCTTGCATATTTTACAGATAATGAACACATAGTACTACCTCCGTCCTAAATGAATGTTCAAAAACTTTTCAAATTTGCTCCTAATCAAAAGTAAACTTAAATACTTTTTGAGCATTCATTTTGGGACAAATACAATTTATGAGTTCAAACATGACAATTGTTTTGGGTCATGGAGGACAAGCAAAAGATAGTGAATCTCAAAACTTGATTATATTTCTTTATAGCTCACAGTTTCACCCCTTAAGTTTTTATTCACAACACTTTAACCCATTTCTAGGTTATCAAACTACATAGTATTATATTTTCTTTCCTAATAATGATGATCATATTAGAATATTTTTTCACATGAATATGAAGAAAATTATAGATATACTTTTTCAAAATTCAGGAGGGTCAAAGCTACCATCAAAAAATTTCTTTATAATAACTGTAGGGACTAAAATGCTATTAACTGAAAACCAGGGGGGTCAATTGACCCCCTTGCCATATAGTGGCTCCGTCCCTGAATGACGGATGGTGGTAGGGACTGGTGGTGGCGGGTGGCGATTGAATATGGCGGTGAGATTAGGGTTATTCAAAGTCCATGTGAAAGCTTGAAGGGAAGTTTGAGGGATTGGCGGTGCCTGCCCATTAAAAGTGGCTAATTTTGGTCATTAAGTAATTAAGCAAGTTAATTAAAAGTCAAATGCCGACGCACTTGGATTGGACTCCACTCAACTACACTCGTTGAAAGTCGACATGCGCATGTTGTTATTGTTAGTTTACACTTGCCTCCTCAATCAGAAATTATATACTCTCTCCGTCCCACCTCACTTGAGACCTAAGAAGTGGGCACAATAACTAAGAAAAAAAAATGTGGTAGAAAATGAAAAGAGAGAATGAGTGGGGGTAAATACTCCCTCCGTCCCTATTTACCTTACAAAAATGAGGCTTTGCACAAAAATTAAGAAAATGATTGTAAAGTTGATGTGTTGTGAGTGTAGATAGTTGAGTGGGAGAGAGAAAGTGGGTAGAGAAAAGTAAGTGGATAGTTGTTGTGAGTATGACAAGTGGGTCCCACTATTTAAAAAATGTTTAAAAGTTTCCTTTTTGGGATTTTGTAATATAAATAGGGACACCCAAAATGGCAATTTTTGTAAGGTAAATAGGGACGGAGGGAGTAGTAGTATTGATTGAATAAATTGAGTGGTGGAAAATGAAAAGAGAGAATGAGTGGTGGGGTAAAATGAATATAAAATTATAAAAAATATGCTATTTTAGAAAGTGTCAAGTGAGCTGGGACAGACCAAAATGAAAATAAGTGTCAAGTGAGCTGGGACGGAGGGAGTACATTAATTTTTAGAGTTGTCTCCTGTAAAACGCGTTTTTCCTACTGGTTAGGAAAAACATGTTTTTCAAAACTTTTTTGCTATCACTTTCAAAGGTTCTGGCTATCAATCTCATATCCAGGATACTTTATATTGATATCCAGAATGCTTTATATTGATATCCAGGACCCTTCTGGCTATCACTTTCAATGGTTCTGGCTATCAATCTCATATCCAGAAGACTTTATATTGATATCCAGGAACCATCTGGCTATCACTTTCAATGGTTCTGGCTATTAATCTCATATCCAGAAAGTTTTATATTGATATCCAGAACCGTTGAAAAGTTCTGATTATTTACAAAGTTCTGATTATTTACAAAAATGACCATTCTGGCTATCAATTTCAAAGGGTTTGGCTATCAATATCATATCCAAAAGGTTTTATAATTATATCCAGAACTGTTGAGAAGTTCTGATTATTATAAAAATGCCACCGCGTTTTTTTTAAAACACGTTTTTCCCAAGATTTTGCGTAATTTTTAATATATATATTTGGGCCAATTTAATAATTACAATGAAATTTTAAAAATTTTTATCGATAAATTATTTAATTACTATTAAATTACAATTTTTAAAACTCCATAAAAAATATTCCCTCCGTCCCAGTTTAATGTTTTTACTTTCCTTTTTGTATGTCACAGTTTAAGGTTCTTAATTGCTTTATTCCTTAAATGGCAAAGGATGAATAGTATTATGGATATCCTTGTCCACATAAAGTTCATATATAACAAAAAAGCCATCACTTACACATCTACTTTTCACCCACTTGCTTTATGAATAGACAATTATATCATCCACACACTATTATTCTTGACTCAAATTTGCCTTAGTTTTTTAATAAGAATGTAAAATTAAACTTAGAACCTTAAATCGGGACGGAGGGAGTAGTTCTTTTTATAGAAAGATTTAGGGATGGCCAAACCGAACCGGAACCGGACCGGAAAAGCCCGGAACCGGAGCAAACCGGGGAGGAAACCGGAACCGGACGAACCGGAACCGCAAGGCATCCGGGCCGGTTCAGGGTCACATATATGCCGAACCGGAGCGGAACCGGACCGAAAATCCCTTGTTTTTCAATAATTTTAAAGGGGGGACCGGAACCGTACCGGAACCGGAACCGGGGTAAGCGCGGCCGGTTCAGGGTCACTCTTTTGTCAAACCGGAACCGGCGGTTCCGAACCGGAACCGGGCCCGAAACCGGTTTTGGCCATCCCTAGAAAGATTACTCACTCCGTCCTAAAACAGGTGGCACTTTTTTAAAGTTGCACGGGAATAGAGAGAAAGAAAAATATTTACGATGTTCAGGACCTTATCGATGGCTTCCCTTGTATTGCCAGGTATCAGTGGTTTTGTTGCAGAATTGATAGTATTGTGGGGAATAATTACCAGTGGTTTTTTTTTTTTTTTTTTGTAATTCCCAAAATACTTACTCCTTCTGTCCCTAAATGAGTGTCTATTTTCAAGAAATTTTTGTCCCTAAATGAGTGTCTTTTTTGAACATAACTTTCTCCCTAAACGTTTTTTTTCGAAAAAAATTTCACCGGTTTCTTTATATGTGCAAAACTGAAGGTTTGGAAAGGAGATTACAAGATTATATATGAATCGTTGTTACCAAATTGTTCAAAAAGTTGAGATTTTCAGTGTCCCTTAAAATGAAATTTGGACACTCATTTAGGGACAGAGGTAGTATTACTTTTGTAATCGCAATTGGAATAATATTAACCCCTATTTATTCATTATCTATGTCACGTCAGATCTTTTATGTATATAAGTTATTGAATGCCTCTAAGTCTTATGTCTTGGATTTTGGACATACATTCAAAAATGTTTTGAGTGGAAAAATGATTGTGAGTATGATCATTTTATAGTGTGACCATAATTTAAGTGTGTGAGTATGGTACATGGGGTAGGGTGAATAAAAAAATAATAAAAGTTGGACATTTTAGGAAATGCGACCTATCAATGGGACACACAAAAATGAAATTTGTGCAAGTTGTTTGAAATGGAGGAGGTACTCCTTAGTCCTTAGTAAATAGCTCTTTCAAATACTCTACAATGGTAATAAGCTCTTTATATCTCTTTCGTTGAACTAAAAAGCTATAAAAAAAATCTTCCATTATGGATAATCTTACTATTCACCACCCTACTTTTTCTTTCTTTTCCACGCATAACAACTATTCACTTACTATTCATCAATGTTCTAAAAAGCGCTAGGAGGCTGCAGCAGGGCTAGCGCCTAGGCAGGGTCTAAACGGGAATTAGGCGGGACAGAGAATTCAGAAATAGTTATAATATTTTAGACGGAACTTAGGCGTTTCATGAACGCCTAGCGCCTAGAGGGGCCTCTTTTACTTTTTTCCACACAGAACCCCTATTTTTCCAAACAAAAAAAAAAAAAAAAAAAAAAAACTTCCCATTTTCAATTTTTTTGTTCCTAAATTCCATTTTAAAAAGCAAATGGGTATTTTTCTAAATGGAGTATAGCCGCCGCAAGAAAAGAGCAGAGGTCATTCGAATCCCTTTACGTTTGAGAAATATCACTTCAGCACCTATAAATTTTCAAGAAAAAACCGCTGCGGATATTTATTTTATCTATTTTGAGTACTTTTATTTTTTATATAATTTGTAATATCATTTTGACCTCTTTATTTCACATTTCTATATGCTCCCTCCATTCTTAAATAATTGTCGCTTTAGTAGCGTTCATAAGCTTTAAAAAACATTATCGGTACAACAATTTAATGAGCAAAGTATACCCTTATTAATTATCTATCTCACCTACATTACTCTTCACAGTAAAACAACCAATAAATCGATGCCGACACAATAGTGGAATGACTAGAGAGAAAATTCAAGAAAGTGTTGTTTGCAAGAAACTAATTCTGATTCTTCGAATGCAAAAAACTGCTATCATCCCATAATTCCCTAGAATATATACAAAAAATACAATGATCTAGAAACTGCCCACTAACACAACTGAATTAAAAAGAAATGAAAAATATGAATTTTAAAGGTCTAAAAACAGTAAAATGCAATTTTCGCCCCTCAAACGATCCCGGATGGCTAAAATCACGTCTAGTCATCGCGAACAATGAATCGATATCTAGAGCACGTTTCGAACCTCCATGCCAAATTTCGTGTCATTCTGAGACTGTGACTTTCGAGATCAAAATTACCTTGCACCATAAACTTAAACTGAAACAATTTGAATGTAAGGGGGCGTTTGGTTCGTGGTAAAGTGGGGGAATGGAATGCCCAATTCCCTTTGACCAATGCCATTGCCATGTTTGGTTCATTTTTTTCAAAATTTCCATTCCATTGGAATGATCAATTCCTTCAAATGAAGGAATTCACCATTCCATCATAAAATGGAAGGAAAGTCCAATTCCATCAAATTCATTCCATTGATGGAATTGAATAATAATAATAATAATAATAATAATAATAATAATAATAATAATAATAATAATAATAATAATAATAATAATAAATAATAATAATAATAAATAATAATAATAATAATATAATATAAATAATAAATAATAATAATAAATAATAACAAATAATAATAAAAACTCATTATAATAACTAATAATAATAAATAAAAATAATAAATAATAATAACAAATAATAATAATAATAATAATAATAACAAATAATAATAATAATAATAATAACAAATAATAATAATAATAATAAATAATAATAATAAATAATAATAATAATAATAATAACAAATAATAATAATAATAATAAATAATAATAATAAATAATAATAATAATAATAATAATATAATAAATAATAATAGTAATACAAATAAATAATGATAATAATATGAAATAATAATAATAATGTTAATAATAATACTAATAAATAATAATAATAAAAAATAACAATAAAAAATAATAAGAAATACTAATAATAATAATAAATAATAATAAATAATAATAATAATAATAATTGTAATAAAAATAAATAATAATAATAATAATAATAAATAATAATAATAATAATAATCAATAATACTAATAATAATAGTAATAAAAAAAATAATAATAATAATAGGAAATAGTAATAGTAATAATAATTTTAATAATAAATAATTAATAATAATAATAATAAGTAAATAATAATAATAGATAATAAATAATAATAGTGATAATAATAATAATAATAATATAATAAATAATTTATTATTATTATCATTATAATAATAGTAACAATAAATAATAATAATAATATTTATTATTATTATTATTATTATTTATTATTATTATTATTATAAAAATAATAATTATTATTATTATTTATTATTATTATTATTATTTATTATCATTATTATTTCTTATTATTAATATTATTTATTATTATTTTTATTTTATTATTATTCCATTCCAACAGCTTTGTCTTGAAACCACATGAATTACCTAGGAATTGAATAATTCAATTCCATTCCGTGTCAACCAAGCACAAGGTTTGACCAATTATTTTCCTTTCCAATTCCTTCAGGATTCTCATTCCATTGACCATTACATTCCTTCATTTTTTCTCTGCCGAACCAAACTCCCCCTAAGGGTAGAAAAGTGACGTAAATATTTTTCTTTTTATCCAAAATTGATAATTATTTTAAATAAAAAATGATAGTAAATACGACTATTTTGGACCAGAAGTAGTAGTATTAATTTAATTTGTTTTCTGAACAATCTACACCCCTTTCTAACTCAAAAGTTTTTGGCTTCACTAATGTCACTAAATTACCTTTTATTGTTTAATAATATCCTATATATCTCTCTATATATATTTGTTAAACAACATATCTTCTAAAGAGAGAAATACGGACTGGTATATAGACTTGAGGAGTTACTCTCTTTAGTATCAATTGGTTTTATGGTGGAACCTCCAACATAGTCAAATGCCGGCCCAGTCCAGCCCATGCTAACACTTGGGCCTCTCGCTTCTTCTTACCCCATCTCTCTAATTCTAAGATGGTATCAGAGCCACCGATTTATGGTGGCCTGACCGCTTCCGCTGCTTCTACATGGGACATAGTCCAGGCCCAACGGCCCACGATCTGCTCCGCGCCACCCGATTAACAAGTCCACGTTGAAAGCCTTGGCAAAGCCCGGCTACACATGAGGGGGCGTGTTAGACAATTATCCCACATCTTCTAAAGAGAGAAATATGGACTGGTATATAGACTTGAGGAGTTGCTCTTTCTTACCCTATCTCTAATTCTAAGAATATTTATACACTAGTACACATTACTTAGCTGCCTCTTATTGTTTACTCTCTTATACCAACTATTTCCCAAATGGTCAGCCATGGACCTCATATATAAATTCATACATAAATACTTCAATTCCTAAGTGAGACAAGAATATATGCTAATATGCGATCCTCACCCTTTTTTCTACTATTTTAAAGACATATCATTAAAACAAATATCTGTACGGAAAATTATTATATTCGAGAATGGAAGCAATGAATTTGCCGATAAATTAGTTCTTGTTAATTAAAGCTTCATGAAGTGAATGTAATTGAATGGAGTATTACATTTTTGTCGACCTACCTGATCATAATGGAAAGTCTCGTGTCTTCTTAGCACTGATAAATTTAATTTAGACAGTATGGTACATGACATTTAAATCTCAAATAGACCAAATAGATTAATGTGACATTAAAGAAGTGGTACCAGCTGTAGGTTTTGAAATAAGAGCTAGTCTCCCATGAGAACACCAACCACGTGGCAACCACCCATTGGTCAATTTTATTATTATTATTATTATTATTATTACTATTATTATTATTATTATTTTTCGGCGTTTACCAAAAGTAATAGTTACAATAACTTAATGTAATGACTGTATACATATAAAGTAACATTGTTCATAAGTAAACGTAACACCTGTTTTACAAAAACAAAAGCTCGTGTTATCGATTTTTTCAAATGTAATACTAACTATAATTACGTGTAACCCAAATAATATCTAAATGTAATTATCATTTATACTGAAATGTAATAGTGCTTTTGCAAAAATATAAAATATTGTGTATTTTGATTTAATTTTTTGAAAGAAAGTAACATTTGAAAAGTAACAACTCATATACTGTTGGGATTGGAGACAAAACAAAAGGAGATGATCAAAATCGGAGGAGCAGGCGGGCGCTCGGTGAGGGGCAGGCGGGCGCTTACCTTGGATGAATAGTGCACGGTTTCTGTTGACACCAGGCGGGCGCCTGGTAAGGGGCAGGCGGGCGCCTGGTAGGCCGGGCAGTCAACTGTTGTGCACAGCAAGGAAAGTGTGATTAAGGAATTATCTCCTTATTAATTGAGGAGATTAATTCCCATATTCACAATTATACTCCTTCCGTCTCAAGGACTCCGGGTAAATTAGGTTTTGATCAGGATTAGGTTTTGTATCCCTATAAATATATTGTGACTACCACCATAATACGTGTACCCAAAAAGGAGAAAGTTAGGATATCAAGGAGAGCCACAAAATAGCGTCTAGGAGGGGGCCGGGGGGCCTAGGAGAGCCATGGGGGGCGATCCTACAACCCGGCCATGACCGTGTTGTTTGTGTGTTCTTGGGGAGGTGAGATAATATATATGAGAGGTTGCTCATGGAGAGTTACTATGCTAGATCTGTGTAAGTGCATATGTAAAGTTGTAATCCTTTTATATATTAGTGATATCCTGGCTTGGGGCCTCCGGATGTAGCCACGTGTGGTGGTGAACTGGGTTAACAAATTATGGTGTCTTTGTTCTTTCATATTATTTCATGTGTTGAATTATTTTCTCCATGTTGATGACTGCTAGTATAGGCTAGTGGATGCGGCGATCCCCCCCCCCCCCCCCCAATTCCCCAACATATACATGAATGTAATTGTTTGTACAAGTAAATGTAACACTTAATAAAAGAAATTATAACATATTTCTATAGATAATGTAATACTTTTACATGTAATACTAATCAAGTGTTTTTAGCTCTAAAAATGTTAATGGTTTAATTATTACTTTTTGTATACATAAGTGTTACAATTATGTATAAGCATTGTTACATATAAGTAACACGTTCGTTATATTTTAGTTGTAATAAGTATTACTTTGGCAAACGAAAAAAACATATAAATATATATAAATATATATATATATATATATATATATATATATATATATATATATAATATTGTTACTTTTCAGTATATATGTATTACTTTTATGTATACAAACTGTTACATATAAGCAACACGTTTGTTACATTTAGTTATAGTAACTATTACTTTTGACAAACCGGAAAAAAAAACCAAAAATAATAATTTTTTTTTTAAAGGGCTTGTGGGTCATGAATCCGGGTCATGGGTAAAAAATGACCCGTCTCTACTTTGAGACGGGTCATGATGTTCTCATACAAGTTTTTGTCTTGAAATAATTAGTCCCTCCGTTTCAAAAGTGGTTTAAGAAAAATTTTAACAAAGTGCAAATGAAAATACAGAATGTTGATTTTAAAATTATTAGGTTGAACGTGGGTAATTCGGAAAATTAAAACAAAGTAGAATAAAAATATGAAAATGTAGATTATGATTTTTATTAAGTACAATATGTGGAGAATTGAAAATTTGAGTACTGATTATAAATGACAAAGAGGGAAAAGGGCATGAAGTGATTGGTTGACCGCAATTCGACGAACAATTTCACAAAGTCATTGATTTTGATCGATGGACAAGTTGCAATTGAAAAAATAAATGAGGGCAATATTAAGAATATATCCGGTGGTCCCACTCGGGTCAACCCTACCCACCGGGGACAACCCTAGCCGCCGAGTTACTACCTAGGGTTTTCTTGTTCCCTACTCTTTCTATTATTCTTGTATTTTAGAATATATTGTAGAGATTACATTTGTATTTAGATTAGGAAACTAGTACATTGTTCATAATTAGGACTCTACCTCTTGTATCTATATATTGTGAAACTGTGAATAAACATTAGCTTTTGCATTCTCATATGGTATAGAGCAAAAAGATCCACACCCTTCCCCTCTCTCAAAATTCGGCATACCCTCCCCCTAACACCCAATGGCCGGCTCCACCACCACCATTCTTAACCCGCCGACCCCAACCACCCACTCCTCCTCGTTGATCTATCTCACTGTCTGACTCTCACCCCACTCACCTATCTCACATGGGCTTCCCAAATCACCTCCACCCTTTTTGGTCTTGACCTTCTCAAATTTATAGATGGATCCCAGCCCAAACCCGATGATGATATCACCGTCACAACCCCTGCTGTCGCAGCCACTGGCGATACCCTCGCCAAACCCGCCACCATCACCACCATCACCAATCCCGCTGCTCTCACCTGGAGCCGCCAAGATAGAGTTATTCTTGGTGCGCTCATTGGAACCCTTGATCCCACAGTTGCTCCCCTAGTTCATCAAGCCGCCTCATCTCGTGATGCTTGGGACATTCTGAAAACCACCTATGCTAACCCAACTCTTTCTATTATTCTTGTATCTTATAATATATTATAGAGATTACATTTGTATTTAGATTAGGGAACTAGTACATTGTTCATAATTAGGACTCTACTACCTCTTGTGTCTATATATTGTGAAACTGTGAATAAAATATTAGCTTTTGCATTCTCATAGGCAAAAGTACCTAGTAAGCTCACCGGCGGAATATGTGTTAACACAAAAATTTAGTCACCTTTAATTTTAAACTAAATAAGCATTAGTTTTTATGTAATAATAAATATTTTTAAAGTTGGTATGGTTATTTTTTTATTTGTTGATCAAAATTTATGAATATAATATTTTGAGTTGATAGGACCACTATTACAAGTGGGGGAGTGTGTTTTTTCTGGGCGAAGACTATTTTTTATTTTAGTTAATTTATTAATACAACAACAACAACAACAAAGCCTTAGTCCCAAAATAATTTGGGGTCGGCTAACATGAATCCTCATATGTCATCGTGATAAAAGGAAGAGAGAGAGAGAGAGAGAGAGAGAGAGAGGAGAGAGAGAGAGAGAGAAGAGAGAGAGAGGAGAGAGAGAGGCGAGAGAGAGAGAGAGAGAGAGAGAGAGAAAGAGAGGAAAAAGATGGAGAAAATAAAATAAATTAAATAAATAATAATAATAATAAAAAGTACGATCAACCCCCATCATTCACATGAATTTTCGCCCTCCACTCCGGCCTCTTCAACGCCACATCTTCATCCACTCCCGAGTAAACTCATATCATTTTCAATCACCTTAATCCAAGTTTGCTTGGGTCTTCCCCCCCTACCCCTCGCCATTTTATCACTTCTCCACTCTTCAGGCCTCCTAACCGGTGCACACACTCACTCGGTCTCCCCGTCTCACATGACCAAACCACCTTAGACGATGCTCCCTCATTTTATCCTCAATGGGCGCAACTCCTACTTTACCCATGATCACCTCATTTCTCAATCGATCCTTCTTTCTTGTATGCCCACACATCCATCGTAGCATACGCATCTCCGCTACATTCATCTTATGAATATGACACTGTTTCACGGCCCAACATTCAGTGCCATAAAGCAGTGCAGGCCTAATTGCCGTACGATAGAATTTTCCCTTTAATCTATTTGGCATGCCACGATCACAAAGAAACCCTGTGGCACTCTTCCACTTCAACCAACTTTTGCTTTAATCCTATAAGCCACATCTCCATCCAATTCTCCATCTTTTTGGATAATAGATCCAAGATAGCGAAAGAACTCGGAAGCTTGGACAATCTTTCCATCATCGAATGTGATCACTCCTGCCTCTCTGCTTCCAACTTTGCTAAATTTACACTCCATATATTCAGTTTTTGCTTCTGCTTAACCTAAAACCTTGAGATTCCAAAGTGCGTCTCCACAACTCCATTTATTTTCAACACCTTCTTTTGTCTCATCAATCAACACAATATCATCTGCAAACAACATACACCCATGGAATAGCATCTTGGATTGACCTCGTCACTTCATCCATTATAAGGGCAAAGAGAAAGGGAACTAAGTGCAGAGCCTTGATGCACTCCATCAATCGTGATAGGGAAACTCTTCTGTCTTCCCAACACTTGTCCGTACCTAGTACTAACTCCTTATACATGTCCTTGATAATATCAATATATTTCTTTGAAACGCCTTTCTTTACTAAAGCCCACCAAAGTACCTCTCTTGGCACTTTATCATACGCCTTCTCCAAATCAATGAAAACCATGTGCAAATCTTTCTTTTTATCTCGATATTTCTCCATGATTTGTCTCATAAGATAGATTGCGTCCATAGTCGATCTGCCGGGCATAAATCCAAATTGGTTATCCGAAATATTCACAATTTTTCTTAGCCGTTGTGCAATCACTCTTTCCCAAAGTTTCATAGTATGGCTCATTAGTTTGATCCTCGATAGTTGGTACAATCTTGGACATCACCTTTGTTCTTATACAAAGGGATTAGGGTACTTTTTCTCCACTCCAATGGCATTGTGTTACTTCTCCATATCTTGTTGAATAGTGTTGTTAACCAATATCTTCCCCTCTCCCCAAAACATCTCCACACCTCAATTGGTATTCCATCCGGCCGACTACGGATTTCTTTAATCCCATCTTTTTCATCGCCATTTCCACTTCACCCTTTGAATTCTGTCGCGCCCCGACCCGTGGTCCTACTTGCCCCACGTCCGGGACACGCACGGAAGACGTCATAAAACATTTTTTAGGAGAATTTTTCGAATAACTTTCTATAAAAAAGGTTCACACAACCAACTCGATACTAAGACATGACTTCAAGTCACCAAAAACAAACCTTTCACAAACAAGTACTAAGCCACTTGGCTACAACTACTAACTTTACTTACTTAATTACAAACACGAACATCTACTAAAAGAGATGATACCGACATTTTCCAAAATATAAGTTTTAAAGGATGAAGAAGTCACGGAAACTCTACCCAAAAGGTATTACATTTACATAATGTATCCTTTACTTACACAACCTTTCCCAAAATGTTTTACCCAAAGATCTCCTCGACGTCCTCCCAGTGTGTTGTGAACTATCCCTGGGCTCCTTCTTATCTAAAACGGTAAACAAATAAAGGGTAAGAATAAATCTCAGTAAGTTACTAAAATGCAACTACATTACATGCTAAATGGTACACATAAAGGAACAATGCCACACTGATCATATAGCACATAAAATGAGAGGCTCCTATCGCCAACCGTCTCATACCGGTTGGAAATAACGACCAACTCATCATGCAACCATAAAGCGGAAATAAACACTCATACGTGGATACTGAGGAGCCAAGGTTCTCAAACCCAAACAATAGCCATCTGAGAGGCATCAACTGAGCAGCATCGAAGAGCTGAAAACGGGTTCCGAAACCAAACAACAAACGGGGAAAATGACACAAAGTCATAACCCAAAGTGCCCAACCTTTGGCCTAAGAAGGGGGGAGGGGGTTAAAAATGGGAAATCAATGATAGGAGCCTTATAATGTACTTGGCTCGTGAGACCATTATAATCCCTATCAATCGCCCAAACACACACAAAAGTACCAGCTGGACTTTACAACGCAAGCACCATATAGAAATACTTGCTTAAACAACAATCAGGGACAATGATTCCAATATAGGGAACCATGCCAAAAACACATCAAGAAGATGAACTATTCCAACCCATTACAAAGTGTTCAACAATCTCACATAATCAATTACTATATATTTCACAACACTTGTGTACACAAAGGTACCACTTCTACCACGTTAGTGATCCACAACAATCATCTAACTACTTTAGAACACTACCCAAAAACTAAACCAAGATTGACCTCTAAATCCCTTGGTTTGAAAAACTCTCAACTTTTCAGATAACTGGCGCGGTCGCCCAACAGGGCTGTGCGGCCGCCCAAAATGCTCTGTTCCAAGAAGAAAAACTCTTCATAGATGTGCGGCCGCACGCCCATTTTTTGGCGGCCGCCCACATCACCTGGCAGACCAAAACTTAACCAAAGTTCACTCCTTTCATTTCACAACCCAAAATTACTTGCAACACAATATTTGCAACTTACACAAAGGCTAAAACTCAGCCTAAGAACAATACTAACACCCAACAATACCATTTTCATACTACTCCCTTTGTCCCAAATTTACAAGTATAATAAAAACATTCAAAACATTATTATTTCAACATATATAGCATATAAAACATACTCATGACCATTTTAACAATTAAAGGGGGATTAGTAACTTACCTACTACGGTGAAAGTATCGATGAAAATATATTCTAATCGGGTAGAATTGATCTACTCAACACCCTGAACATTTTGATGTAATTAGATTTTAGAACGAAATATTTAATTGATAGTAAGAAAATTAAAAACAAGAAGAAAACCTACCTTCATCTTCCATGAACACTGAGAAAAAGAAGAAATTGGGAAAGTGAATTGAAAAGTGTATGTGCGCAGAGAGAGAAGATAAGAAAAGGCTTTTGTTTTATATAAATTTTGAAGCAAGTCGGTGTATGCTTTTCCCAAATAATAACGTGGAGTAAGATCAGTTAGTCAAAGTTAGTGGACTAGATAGTTTTACTTTTAATTTATATTAGTATTAAGAGTATATAATATAAAACAAGAAAGAGTACATACATTTATTATTTATCCAAGTCACAGGTCATTCTCAAAGTCACCCAACATTAAGTCAGGTGGCAATTTATATTGGGTAGTCAATGACAAGTAAATCGGTGAAAGCTATTTTAAAAAAGCTTAGAAATAAAACTAAGAATCGAGATATTATATTGATGTATTCTCTTGCTCATTTACAAATACTAATTCAACTATTTTAACTTCTACT
This sequence comes from Campanula takesimana, assembly GCA_026119855.1. NCBI lineage: Eukaryota > Viridiplantae > Streptophyta > Magnoliopsida > Asterales > Campanulaceae > Campanula > Campanula takesimana. The sequence goes on along the minus strand of JAOWBW010000613.1, from coordinate 1,660 downwards.
CATGCTAGTTAATCATCTTGCAACTCAAATACTTTTATTTAATACTTTAATAAATCAAGTAAGTCTTTTTAAAAAAAAAATCAAACTGACACAAATTAAATTATAAAATAATATTTTGCGTAAAATTTATATGAAATTGGGGGGCGGGTCGTCACAATTCGCGCGCATAAAAATCTCGATTAATCATACTCGAAGGGATAGTTTATATCTCCAATATCATGCTCTTGATTGCCATTAAACAAGGTATTGAAGTACGAACTCCACCTATCTTTTATCTCTTTATCCCCGACCAACCTCTTTGGTCTACATCCTTAACACATTTAACCCTCCCAATGTCTCTTGTCCTCTTATCCCTATCCCTCATACGAGCAAGTCTATAGATGTCTTTTTCCCTTTCTTTTGATCCAATCTATCATAAAGTTTCTGATTCACCTTTGCTCTTGCATCTAACATACTTTTTTTTATCAATTTAAATTAATAAGAAATTATGTTGTCACCATATATCGAACGGAGTACTGCTAGTGTGTATTAAAAAAAAAATAGTGGCTGTGAATAACAACCCTCGTAGTTAAGTGGTGGAAGTATCAAGTATACTTACTACTCGTTTGATTGACTTCCTAGGAAGTGGAACAGCCTTAAAACCACCATCCCCTGCCTGCCTTTTGATGTCCTATTTTGTAGGCATCAGGTGAGTCTAACCCGGGTCTAGGGTGCCTCATGTTCTCTTGTTTGTTAGTATAAATTACTCCCTCCGTCCCTCTTTTAATATACAAAATTTGCCATTTTGATTGTCTTATTTTAATTTATAAAATCCTAAAAATAAAATGTTTTAATATTTTTAAAATAATGAGACTCACTTGTTATACTCACAACAACTATTCACTTACTATTCTCTACCCCTACTTTCTCTCTACCAATCAACTATCTACACTCACAACACATCAACTTATTCACTTTTTCTTTAAATAATGTGCTCAACCCGAAATTTGTAAGTTAAAGAGAGACGGAGGGAATATAAAAGTCTACTCCATTTGAATGATTACCAATAGACGTAACAAACTATTTTTATGGAGTATAGCAATACATGTTTTGGGGCACAGTAACACAAGTTCAACTTTACACACAAACCCGAATACCATTAGGCCAAGAGGCATTCAGTATTTTGGCTGAGTTTGGGAGTGCGATTTTTAGGCTTATAATCACTTTCAATGGTCAAAAATCACTTTTGTGGCGGGTGAGTTTGTGAGTGCTTTTTTGAGGCTTATAATCACTTTCAGAGATCAAGAATCACTTTCTTTGTGTTTGGATGTCAAAACTGATTCTGATTTCAAGCTACCAAACACAGAAAACTGTGTTTTGACAAAAGAAGCTATGACCCAGCTTTTGCTAAAAGTGATTCTAAAAATCTGTTTTTGTATGATGTTTTACATTAATAACATTCATTTTATATATGCATTTACCATATTGATATGTATAGGGATAATTTTAGAATTTATCTTTAATAATCAATTTCGGACATGTGGTATCCAAACATATTCATAATTGATAAATTAATGATAAAATAATTATTTATATTGTAATCACTTTTAACAAATCACTTTTTGAGAATCAGAAGCAATCCCAAACTCACCTTTAGAAGTCAAAATTGATTCTGATTTTT
>JAOWBW010000612.1:0-55128 GCA_026119855.1 Campanula takesimana | reverse complement strand
TTATGTCAATGTGCTTGGTTTTTTAGTGTTGTACTGGATTGTTGGAGATTGATATAGCTGCAGTACTATCACAGTAGATAGGGCAGTTTTTCTCAAATACTTCATAGTCTTCCAACTGCTGTTTCATCCAGAGAATTTGAGAGCAACAGCTTCCAGCCGCAATGTATTCAGCTTCAGCGGTTGAGACTGAAACCGAGGTGCTTGTTTCTTGCTGGACCATGATACAAGCCGGGTTCCAAGGAACTGACAAGTACCACTTTTGTGCTCTTTCTGCTTATCTTACATGCTGCAAAGTCAGCATCTGAATAACCTAATAGATCAAATGAAGATTCTTTGGAGTACAAAGTCCAAGGTTAACAGATCCACATAAATATCTAATAATTCCTTTTAACAGCAATAAGATGAGATTCTCTAGGGTCAGCTTGAATCTAGCACAAACACAAACACTGAACATGATATCTGGCCTACTAGCAGTTAAGTAAAGTAAAAGAACCAATCATACCTCGTCGAGTAGAGAGACTGATCAACTTTCTTAACCTCGTTCATCTGATCCAAACTGCAGGCCTTTTGCATTGGGGTATCAAACTGGCTTAGCGGTTTCAAGCCCAAATTTCTTGATCAAATCTTTGGTATTTTGGCTTGGTTGATAAAAATTCCATCATGACATTGCTTGATTTGGAGTCCAAGAAAGAATGTCAACTCTCATCATACTCATCTCAATTTACCTTTCATAAGCTTCTCAAACTTAACACACATAGTCTCATTAGTAGAACCGAAAATAATATCATCAACATATATTTGAACTAATAATGAATGACCTTTGTGTTTAGCAATAAATAGGGTTGTATCAATTTTACCTCTAGAGAAGCCTTGTTCAATAAGAAATTTAGATAGAGTGTCATACCATGCTCTTGGAGCTTGTTTGAGTCCATACAAGGCCTTCTTGAGCTTGAAGACATGATTGGGATGTTTGTTGTCTTCAAATCCTGGCGGTTGAGCTACATAAACTTCTTCTTGTAGTTCACCATTCAGAAATGCACTCTTCACATCCATTTGATATACTTGAATTTCTTGAAGGAGGCATAGGCCAGGAACAATCTAATGGCTTCAAGTCTGGCTACAGGTGCAAAGGTTTCATCATAATCAATCCCTTCTTCTTGCCTATAACCTTGAGCAACCAACCTTGCTTTGTTTCTTGTAATGGTACCATTTTCATCCATCTTATTTCTGTATACCCATTTTGTTCCAATTACAGTGTGATCTCTGGGCCTTGGAACTAGAGTCCAAACTCTGCATCTTTCAAACTGATTAAGCTCTTCTTGCATTGCAGCTACCCAACTTGGATCACTTAGAGCTTCATCTACCTTCTTCGGTTCCATCTGAGATATCAGTGCGGTGAGAACAAACTGTGGTTTATCTCTATGTGTTAAGCTTCCTCTTGTTTGAACACCAGAACTGATAGGACCTATAACATTAGTTGTTGGATGGTCTCTATGCTCATTGATTTCTGGAGGGAGGTCATCATGAACCACTATTTCTTGAAGATTTTCCAGAGGAGGCTCTTCTTGATATTCATTGAAATCTTCATTGAAGGTGATGTTGGGAACTGGATCAACGGTTTGAATGGGATCAGAAGAATGCGGTTCTACAGCAACACCTTCGGTTTGATTTGGAGCGGCTGGAGAACCTGATGGTGCGGTTTGAGTAGGTTGGTCATTTGCGGTTGCACGATTAAGGTAAGATGTACCTGTCTCAAAACCACTGAAATCATCAGCAACATTTGGAGCCATATGTGGCTCAAGAAGATTATGTTCATCAAATGTAACATGGACTGACTCTACAATTTTTAAAGATGTCTTATTGAAACAACGAAAAGCTTTGGAGTGTTTTGAATAACCAACAAAAATACCTTCATCGGCCTTAGCATCAAATTTACCTCGATACTCTTTGCCATTGTACAAGATGTAGCACTTGCATCCAAATATCTTGAAGAAGGCAATGTTGGGTGATCTGCCTCTCCACAATTCATAAGGAGTCTTATTGTGAACTTTGATGATTAGGGAGCGGTTCTGGGTGAAACATGCGGTATTGATGGCTTCGGCCAGAAGTATTTGGGAAGCTTTGCTTCTGCAATCATTGTCTTCCCGGCTTCAATCAAAGTCCTGTTCTTTCTTTCTACAACTCCATTCTGTTGTGGAACCCCAGCGGCAGAGAAGTTATGATCAATTCCATGATCATCACAATATTGAGCAACACCATTGTTTGTAAATTCGGTTCCATTATCTGAACGCACGGCAACAATGTCATCCAATTTTTGAGTTTGGAGCTGTCTAAAGAGAGCGGTTACGATGCCATAAGTATCATCTTTAGAGGCCATCATTTCCACCCATGTATATCTTGAATAATCATCAACCACCACAAGTGTATAGCGGTTTCCTCCAATACTGGCGGTTGGGACAGGTCCAAATAAATCCATGTGCAGCAATTGCAAACAGCGGTTCGTTGAAGGTGCGGTTTTACTAGGAAATGACTGTTTGGGCTGCTTTCCAAGATGGCATGCTTTGCACTTTTCATCATGATGGTCAGCCACTCTGGGTAGTCCTTTTACTAGACCATCCCTGTGCAGTTTTGCTAGATACTTGAAGTTCAAGTGGCTGAGCCGCTTATGCCATAACCAGCTGCTTTCACTTATGTTTTTGGCTACAAAACAGAGGTCAGCAATAGAAACAATATTACTCAAATCTATCATATAAACATCACCTGTTCTGTTGCCAGTCAGTAGAGTGACTTCAGAGGAAGCATCTTTGATATAACAGTTAGTTGATGTGAAGATGCAGTTCATTCCTTTGTCACAAAACTGAGATATGGAGAGAAGGTTGTGCTTGAGTCCTTCTACTAATGACACATTTTCAATAGTCACCTTTCCTCGTTTGATTGCTCCATATCCTACTGTTTCTCCTTTCTTGTTGTTACCAAACACTACTGGGGGACCTTTCATTTGGATGAAACTGCAGAGTAGTTCGGAATCTCCAGTCATGTGTCGTGAGCATCCACTATCCAAATACCAGAGATCCTTCTTCTTCTTCGCGGTTCCAGCCATAAAACATGAAATCTGAAAAATAAACATGAAAGGTTTTGGTCCCCCTTATTCCTTGGGTCCTAGGGTTAGCAGCTTTTTGGGACCCACACTTGTTTGACCTTAGGATTTTTACGTCCCTTGGCATTGGGTGTGAATCTTAAAAGACAATGACCAGCACTATGACCAAAATCAGCACAAATAGCACAATGAATAAATCCAGGTTTTGGTTGCGGTTTTACAAACCCTTTACTGACCTTCGGTTTCTCATGTTTTACTGGGTCAGCGGTTTTGGCTTTAACAAAGATTACCTTCTTGAGCTCAACCTTCCTCTTAGGTGTGGCTTTAGGGAAAATGATAGGAATTTCCTTAAACCGACTAGGAGCGGTTTCATCACTAAATACTTCCTTGGTTGCCTCAGCCGCTATGGATTTCTCTTTCCACTTTGAATCTCTCCCAGTCTGGTTTTTAGGGTACTCAAAGAAATAATTTTGCCTTTTAATTTCTTGTTTTGAGCCCTTTTTACCAGCATGATTAACCTTAGGAATTTCTTTGGTTTGTTCAGTAGGTTTCACACCACCTTCGGCACAGAGACAAGGACACTTACACCCATCATCGGTTTTAAACCCCAATCCACTTTTATCCGAAGTAGGAATTTGTGAATTTAGGATTTGTTCCACAGTGACACCAGACTTGGTCCATACATCGGTCACTTTTTGGAGGTCATCCCTTTGTACGGTAAGATCATGGATTTGGGTGAGAAGTACCTCGGTTCTGTCCTTCAGATAGCGGTTTTCATCCACAATAGTAGATACCCCAGCAATTTGGAGCTTGAGATTTTCAATTTCCTCCTTGTGGGATTTACATACACGTTGGGATTCTTTAAGTTCCGCAGCCATTAGTTTATATGCCTTTTTAAGTACAGTGTGTTGTTGACATATAATGTTTGCACGTTCTAGTACCTGATCATCATGACTTTGGTCTGCTTGAACCTCGGGAGTGTAGTTTGGTGTAGTAGGAGCTCTGCTTGATCTAGCCTCAGGAGTCTTAGGTGAAACTGACTTCATTTGTTGTTTTGGCAGTGGAAGGCTTTCGTCAATTTCAATTCTTTCTTCAAATCCCATGAGACAGAGATTAGCAGTTTCTTCATCATCACTTTCATCTGAGTCTGAACCCATCCATGTCAGCGGTTGATCTCCTTGGTCAGCTACCATTCCTCTTCTTTTCACGAACTTCTTGTTGAATGGTTTCTTTGCTGGCGCGGCTTCATAGCGCGGTTTAGGACAACTTGACGCAAAGTGACCTGGTTGTCTGCAGTTATAACAAACCAAGTCTTCCCTTGTCTTGGGATCTGCAGTTTTGTTGAATCTGGTTGGAGGGACAAACTTTGCTGGGCCTTTGGATGGAAATTGAGATCTATTATTTTTCCTGAACTTGGTGTATCTCTTCACATACAAAGCAAATTCTTCATCATCCATTTCATCAAAATCAACTTGAGTAGAACTTGAGGATTGTGATCCTACACTCTGAGCATAAGAACTTTGAGGAGGAGTGTAGGATTGATGAGACTGCTGATAAGATTGATAAGATTGAGGATATGGTTGATGTGATTGAGGATAGGATTGTTGAGACTGCTGGTAATATTCAGAAGGTGCGGTTTGAGGATTATATCTAGGAACATTTTGGTCAGGAGGAGCGGTTTGCAAGTGGAGGTGAGGAGCGGTTTGATGATGGTCTGGATTGTAGACAGGAGATGAGGTATTGTTGAATGCAGCTAGAGAGAGGGTCTTAAATCTGCTTTCGGTTTCATGGACCTCTTCAAGCTTAAATTCAAAAACCTTCAGCATGGCATACAAGTGTCGAAGATCAAGAGCTTCCAAGTCCTTGTTGTCTTCAATGTTAGTAGTTTTGATCAGCCATTTGCTACCAAGTGCTTGCATGAATCTCATGTTCAAATCTGTATTAGAATAGACATGTCCAAGAGAAAAACAAACGTTAACAATATCAATAAACCTCTCATAGCATTGTCTAAGAGATTCCTTAGGATCTTTAACAAAATAGTCAAAGAGTCTTCTCTGTTGATAGAGGCGGTTCTTCTTGGTATCTGAATCTCCTTCCAGAAAATCAACTATAGCATCCCAGGTAGCCTTTGCGGTTTTGCAGTGAAGCACCTTAGAATGAGTCCTCAGGTCAATAGCTGACACTAGCATGGACATAGCTCTTCCATCAAAATCCACATTGATGCGGTCTGCATCAGTCCATTCACTTTCTAATTTCTTAACTTCAGCTTCTTCTCTGCGGTTCCTGCACGTGGATTAGCTTTCATAGGGACATATGGTCCATCAGTAACCGCGGTCCACAGTCTACGATCACATGAAATCATGTGTTTCATCATCCTATCTTTCCAAAAAATAAAACTATCTTCATCCAGAATCGGTAAGTGATTCGAATTGGATGTTTGCATCATATGGGTGTTTGTGTTTGCCATTGGATCAGCACCCAAGCGGTTAAGCTTGTAAAAACAAGTTTGGTGGATAAGCTCTGATACCACTTGTTGGTCCCAGAGGGCAACAAGGGTATAGAACCGCTAGAGGGGGGGGGGTGAATAGCGGTCCGAAACTTTTTCGAAATACCCTTAAAATCAACCGAGTACTTATCAGTTTGGCCAACTGCGGTTCAAGGCACAAGAACCGAACTGATAAAATGCACAGCGGAGTTTGCGGTTTGGCCAAATAGGTTAGTTAAAGAGTTTGGAAGTTTGACTCGGGTTGAGAAAACACTATGATGCAACAGAATAGTTAAACTTAAAGTTTAAAGGAAAACACAATTCATCTTTCAAGTCATTTCGTATATGGAAACAAGTTCAAGACCACAAACAAGAAAGATAAATATCAAGACAGAAAATAAAGATCAAACACACAAATTGAAGAGGTTCGTTCTTTAATGAACTACGTCCTCTACCTAGATGGTTAGTCTAGGATTTTCTAATAGCTATAAGACTTGTATTAATTTAGAGGAGGTTTTACAAGATAAATCTAAACTCTAAACAATGAGTCTAACCTAAGCTATAATAACAACCGGTGTTTTCGAAGTATATAATCTATATGATCATATAAATCGGGTGTGTGTGTGAAAAGAAATCAAATGCTCTAAGTATCTAAATGATGGTGGAGCAAATAGAATTCTTTCTGTGTAAAGGCTAAGTATGAGTGGTTGTTAGGCTTGAAGCTTTGATGAAGAACTGGGTTTGCAATGGAGATGGTTGAAGATATGAATATCTGGGTTTAACTCTTCAAAGCAAACTTGAATACTTGGGAATGAATCTCTTGAAGCTCAGCAACCTTCATTGTTGAATAATGAAGGCTATTTATAGGCAGAGCACCCTTGTGACCGTTGGGTAAAGATTTGAATCAAATCTGAAGGGTACAGTGCTGTCGAAATCCCATTGGTTGAGCTGTCATTTTCGTCCTTGGTTTTGTCTTGTAGTCCTAGGTAGTTGTTGCACCACTACCTGACAATTGTCCTTTGTTGCAGAAAGGACTAACGGTAAACAATTTAAACTGATGGACAAACCGACATTCCTTGCAGAAACTCCAAGTTAACTTAGAGTTATTTTGACATGACATAACAACATCCTTATACTGTCAATAAGGGAATGTTTGTCTAAGGAATAAATGACATCTCTTTAATTCTTCAATAACTGCTCTGCGGTTTCACCAAGCATAGGGCGGTTTGAAGAATGGTCTTGATGTGCGGTTTCATCAAACATGCAAACTGCGGTTTGATGAGAATTGAAGAGCTCCATGCTGGCATTCTTAAAATGATGGCTTGAAGCACTAAACCGCTAATGATACAACCGAACAATACTCAGCCTTGAAAACAAAAAATCTAGAAATGGACTTATCTAAAAATTGAAGTAGAACTTCATTACATGCGGTCCTAAAGTCCATAAAAAGACACGTGGAATGGATCAATCAAATTAAGGTGGGTGCACTAACAATGAATCCTAACAGGTGGACTCAGGGACATTCTGAAAAAGCTCAAAAAAACCCTTGCAGATGGGTTACATAGAGGATTTGATGACCTTCAAGCTCAGATGGAGGCTCAGATAGAGAGGATTGAACAAGGAGGCTCTGCGCATAATATTAAAGAAGTGTGTCGCTGCATTGCTAAGTCCATGACAGATTTTTCTTTGGCGTTCAACGACAAATTCGACTACGCAATGTTAGACATTCAAGCAAGCGTCAACACTCAGCGCCTCCATACCGACTCAAGATTAGAAGCTACGCAAACTGCCATCCTGACGGACAGCAGAGCAAGGTTCAGAGAGCTAGTGGATGACAACGCTGATATGCGCAGAGGAATGAACACTTATGTTGGTAAGGCTGTGGAGTTCCAGGACAAATTTCAAAATTTAAAGGTGGAACTCATGAACAAATTCAACGGTCTTCAGAATGAGATGCTCGAAGCCCTGCAACGGATCAACTTAGATTAGATTTCCTCTGTAAGTATTTTGTTATTTTTTTTTTGGAACCTTTTTGATTCTCGTTGCGCAGTATGTTTTTTTTTATGCGCTTTTATTTTGTGCGCTTCTGTTTTTGTGCGCACCTCTTTTGATTTTCCTCTTTAAAACTTGTAATCTGTAACAGTCAATCCTTCAAAGTTTTAATGAGAAGAATGCATCATAAAGCTTTCACAAAAACCTTGTTCAATTCAAATCATTCGTTTGTGGAACATTGAATGGATTATTACTTAAACTCATGCGCATAATCTTAACTGCTCATGTCTTCTACGCATTAAACGCATACTTAAAACTTCATCTCACATTATTTGTATGCTCTGAATGACATTTCTATCTTTCCTATCTTGTAAGTTTTTAATCTTTTGGATAGATTAGAAATCTATAGCACTGGATAGTGTGTGCATTGACTTGAGGCATGATTTACCATTCTCATTCTTATGGACATGTTATTATCAAGTACAATGAATTGCCTTTGCTATAGTAGGTAATGGCATCAATCATTTAGGGGGAGATTGTTGGGTATGCTTATCACTTAACCCTCCTACATTTGTTAGAATTGATTGATACCATCACCTATAAGTATTTTTACGGACTTTAGGACCTCATGTAAAGAAGTTTAGAACTTCAATCTTTAGCTAAGTCCTTTTTATAGTATAGGCTAAGATGATAGGACTTGAAGCTTTAAAGATCGAAGATTACCTAAGCAAGGACTCGTTTCGCTACGCAGAATGTTCTCTGCGCAGGTCGCCACTGCGCATAGATATCTTGCGCAGCCCTTGACCCTACTCAATTTTCAAGATCTTTCTTCCTAAAACTCTCAAGATATCTCTTTGTGACCAAGCATGGTGCGCATGCTGCTCATGCGCTGAATCCATGCGCGCCGCCAATGCGCATGCCTTTGTGCGCGGACACAACCTTGGTCAAGCTCCTCATCTCCTGATCTCTCATTCTAGAAAGTTTGGAAAACGCTTAGAAGATGCACGCTTATTAAAAAAGCTGAGGTGTGCACAAACGACAAAATAAGCACACTCAGCAAAACCATTGGTGGAGACACGCTTCAAAGAAATATCTCAAGTGAAGACAGCTGTCAACCTTCTAGAAGAAGCTTTTGAATTTGGTCTTCATGATCAGTCTCCAACGGCTCTATATACCTGCGCACCAATCATATTGTGCCAGGTCATCATCTTTGATCAGAGCCCCAACGGCTATAAAGGACAGCTGCGCGCCAATCACCTTGTGCCAGCTCATTGTCCTTGCTCAGAGCTCCAACGGCTATATTCAAGCTCTCAGCTATAAATAGCCTGCTCAAGCTGCCTTTGGATTTAGCCCTTTTCATCGGCTCTTGATCATCATCTTTGATCAAGCTCCTCTTGTTGGCCATTATGCTTCAGAGCTCGAGTTTCATGCTTCACTGAAAAACTATGAAGATCTGAAGACTGCTGCATAGTATTTCCAGATTCTTTAGAACAGCCTTCAAGATCTTCAAACCTTCAAAACTCCTGCTCATATCACAAAGCCTATATCACCAGAATTCTTGGTGCTCTTCATCTTTCATATTCATAGAGCCCAGAATTTCTATCACACACACACCTCTTGAAGCTTTGATCATTTTGATCTAACTTCTTGAGATACACCGGTTTAGTCTAGGATTTGTTCTTCATAGATAATAGATCTTGAGTTAGTATTGAGCTCAAATGTTGTAATTTGTAATACTCTCTTATAATAAGATCTCCATTAGAAATCCAAGACTAACCATCTTGGTAGAGGATGTAGATCTTTCATCGATCGAACCTCTCCAAATAGCATGTTCATTACTTATTGCATATTCCCTGCTTAACCTTTTATGAACTGCTTTGTTTGATCTTTCAGATTGCCACTCTTTGATGTTGTAATTGTTATTGCTCATTTGCCTTAGAATCCCATTTTGCGCCACTCTTTAGCCTCATACTCAGCGCGTGCGTTTTTATCTCTGCGCAGTATACCCTGCGCAGAGCTGCTTTAAATTTCTGCTGTGCATTTCACACTCTTACCGCGCGCTATACTTAGCCAAAATAAGAGTTGTGCGCATCTGCCATTGATTTGCAAAAGGGTTTGAAAAGAATTTAAAAACGCTATTCACCCCCCCCCTCTAGCATTTTTCATACCCTTGTTGCCCATTTGGGGCCAACAATTCCTATGTTAATTTTCGGAGAAAAAAGTTTACATTTGAAAAAAAAAGTGTTACATTCCTTTTTAAAAAGTGTTACATTAATTTAGTTGTCAATCTTTTATGTTATCTTTAATCCAGTGCAGCAAAATTGTGATACATTTTTTTTTAAAAAGTGTTACATTTGAATAGAAAAAGTGTTACATTTCGTTATAATAAGTGTTACTTTTGTTGGAAGGAAAAAAGTTGGGGTGACAAAAAAAAAAAAAAAAAAAACAGAAACAGTCGGGTCGGCACCGTCGCACAGCCGTGCGACGGTTGTATATGAGACTTCCTCAAATTTTAAATTGAGACAAACTAAAAAGGAAAATAAAAACCGAGGTAGTATTTTTCCTTTTTCCAAAAAGAAAATACTTTGGTAACCACATTAAGAAAAACAGTTTTTATGTTTAGTGACCAACAAACAATTCCTCGTAATTGGAGAGAGATTGCATTGGCGCAGCACTGGCTTACCTCTTCCCTCCCTCACACCCCGCCACGTACCATCTGTTGGGGTGCAACCCAAAGTCCCACATCGGCAATTAAGGAAACAATTGCAAGGTATATAAGAGCACTCACCCACTTCATTAGTATGAGGCCTTTTGGGGGATGACCAAAAACAAATCCGTGCGGGCTAGGCCCAAAGTGGACAATATCATACTAATGTGGGAGAGTGGTGGTGGTGGTCGCGGTCCCTACAAGTGGTATCAGAGCCATGGTTCGGATGGGCCCGACCGGGTGGACCGTGTGTGTGCTTTATATGGTGGGGTTCCCCTTATGTGACATAGCGAATCGAGTCTTGCAATCGAGGGCGATGGTGTTTCGCGGGCGGTTGGTACAAACTTTCGCCGATATGGGCCAGAGGAAACACTGCGGGCCATAGCGGTGTGGTCCTTGGTTTGAGGGGAGGATATTGTTGGGGTGCAACCCAAAGTCCCACATCGGCAATTGAGGAAACAATTGCAAGGTATATAAGAGCACTCACCCACTTCATTAGTATGAGGCCTTTTAGGGATGACAAAAAACAAATCCGTGCGGGCTAGGCCCAAAGCGGACAATATCATACTAATGTGGTAGAGTGGTGGTGGTGGTCGCGGTCCCTACACCGTCAACCTGACACCACCCTCTCTCTCTCTCTCTCTCTCCCCAACTCCATCATACTTATCACTCGAAGTCGAACCATTCCCCACACACACACACACACACACACACACACTCTCTCTCTCTCTCTCTCTCTCCATGAATCCAGAAAGCTTATTGGCGTCGGCGGCCATTAACATAGGCCTCGCCTTGGTAATCCTCTCTCTCTACTCCGTCTGCCGGAAACACCCCTCCAACGCCGACATATACTTCGCTCGTCGTCTTTCTCTCAGTCATTCTATCCCCTTCGATCGATCATTCACCTTCCGCCGATTACTCCCTTCGCTTGATTGGATTCGCCGTGCTGTTCGAGTTACCGAAGACGAAATTTTCGAATCGTCTGGACTTGATGCCCTCATCATCATCAGACTCTTCAAGTTTGGGTAATCTCTAATTTATTTTTTATAATACCTGCTTATCAGGTTTTATGTGTTTTTTTTTAGGATTGGAAATGATGTATAAACCATAAATAATGTACAATATGTTATGAATCATAGTGACACGGACACGGTGAAATATTTTAAAACACATTTGGTGAATATTCTATATGAGTTTTCTGGTTATATATATAGTGTTACTTTTCTTGTGTGAGATTGATCAATCATAAGTTACAAAATTGTGCAACACAAAATTATCCAATTTGTACATTGAGGTATTTTGTTGTTCGTTATCTGATGTATGGAAGTGGTGGATTCTGCAGTATGCCGATTTTGTAAAGAATCTGCATTCATTTTCCATTTATATTAGCACTACTAGTGTAAGATTGATTAATCGCCTTCAAATCTCTCCCTTTTTTGCGTTGGAAATTAATGTGTACATACATAAAATTATGTTCAAAGTGGTACCAAATTTGATTATGGGTAATCAACTTGTCTACTCTTTATACATTAAAAGAAAAAAGTTAAAAAAATGTAAACAATTTTATGTCTATACTTATATCATTACTCCTTCACTTCCCACTCGTTCCCGTTTAGAGCATCCCACGTCTCCTATGAAAGAGGCTAATCCAAGACTCCTGCAAAAGGACACGACATGCACATTCGTAACTTCCAATTTTAAAAAGTACCCTCTGCGGCAATGTATCCAGTTTCAACTTTTATGAGCTGTTCTAACTTCTAAGAATAAAAGGTAGATTGAGATTAGGTGTGACTACCTATTTGGGGGGGGGGGGGTTGACATGCTTTACTTCAATTATTAGAAAGAGGCTGCGGCGCCCATGTGAAATTCCCATACCCCAGCAATTGAGTCATTTGGCTGGCAATCTGTCCATAACCCAGCAAAAACCTATCATGGCACCTATTAAGCTGGAAACCCTCCCAATTGCTTAACTTTGGTAGGACTATCCGGTTAAATAAAAAGATTTGGTTCAGCATGGATTTAAATAATCCAAATCTAATTTGTCAAAGGTGTTCTAACTAAACTTTACTGAGGCAGTTGTTGCCTCATGATTTCCAGAACCTCTTTGAAGACTTCACATGGATTTCTACTGTGGGATGGTACACTAGAATGTTACCAAAGAATACAAGCACTGACCACCTCAAAAATGACCAAAAATTTATTCATTTATCAAATTTAACATGGCTGTAGTGTGTCCTGAATCAGTTCTAGGTATGTGCTCTGCTATCCTTAGCAGTTGATACAAGTAGGAGAAGAATCTGGGACTGGGGGGGGGGGGGGGAGGACGACTCAGGTGATTCACCAACTTTGGCAACCCCTCAAATTTATATGGTATGATCTCGTTTTCTTAGATTTTCAGAGAGTTTGTAATATATATCTTCGAAAAGTTCCAAACCTAAATTGTTGAAGTTTCAAATATATATATGGGGTAATGACAATTTAGGGTCCAAAGTTTAGGGGGTGTGTGCCAATAGGGGTCTGATGTATCAATTTTGTCAATTTAGGGTCCAAAGTTGACAACGTTAGTCAATTAAGGGTTTTTGGACTAAATTGTAAAGAAAATCCAGTTAAGTAACAGAAGCACTTAACTGAAGTTTGTTTTGGATGTTCGTTTAGGCTTTGTGTCATTTCACACATCCCTTATAAAGTAGAACCTAAATTGTCATTTACTCTTATTATTATTTTTTTCGAATAATTAATTAATTTTAAAAATACTAATAAATCAAAAAAAGCAAATAAAAATTAAAGTGGTTTTTTTTTTTGGAAACACAAAAAATGAAGTTATAAACAAGGAAAATTATTAATAAATTTAAAAATAATTTTATGAAAAAATGAAATAATTAGAATACTAATATTAATAATGAACAATACTAACCACCACCACACAACAACAAAAAAAAAAACAAAAAAAAAAATGTCCGATCCCCACTTTCTTCTTTTTTTAAAAAATTATGTGTTTTTTTAATATAATTTTTTTACACTTTTTTATTTTTAAAAATTATACATTTTATTTTATAGTGATTCTAAATTATTATTTTTTTATTTAATTTCTTGAAAAAGTATTTTAATAACGTTTTAATTATTAGTTAATTTAATATAAGAAAATAAAATTTAATATTTCAAAAAAATTATTATTAATTTTCTTTGTTTGAAATGAGGATATAACCATCCAAATATTCAAAACAAACTCCAGTTAAGTTCACGTGCAAAACACGTTTGACTTAACTGGATTCTGTTAACAAAATCGTTAAAAACCCTAACATGCACAACTTTTGCAACTTTTGACCCTAAATTGACAAAATTGATACATCAGACCCCTATTGGCACACACCCCCTAAACTTTGGACCCTAAATTGTCATTTCCCCTATATATATGTGTGTGTGTGTGTGTGTTTATGTAACTAGTACCACCCGTGCATAGTTATCAAAAGCGCGCCTAAGCTCCGGGCACACCTTTTGCGCCTTGGTGCGCTTTGGGATTTTAATAACTATGGGACGCACCATAGTTATCAAAAGCGTGCCTAGGCTCCGGGCACACGCTTTGCGCCTTGGTGCGCTTTGGGCTTTTAATAACTATGGGACGCACCATAGTTATCAAAAGCGCGCCTAGGCTCCGGGCGCACCTTTTGTGCCTTGGGCCTTTAATAACTATGACCCATGCAACCCAAACTATTGGTCCCGGAAAGTTATTGAGCTTATTAAAAAAAAGAGAAGTTTAGGGGGTGAAGTGGAATGTATGAAACTTGGAGGACTGGTTTGAGGAAAAGGAAAAAATGGGCTAAAGTGCAATATCTAAAATAAGGGGATTCTTTTGATAATAAGAGAAGTTGAGGGGGTAAAGTGAAACCTTAAAAAAAATTCTGGCCGTACGATTGTCTACGATTGTCTGGACGCTTTTTGTTGTTTCGTCTTTTAGCAATCTAAGCCGTCGCTTGTTATTTCGTCCGATGTATCTGAGCCGCCGTTTGTTGTTTCATCTTTACTCGATCCCTATACCCGTGAAAAGGCATCCCAAATAGGCTGTTATATGAACCGAGCTGGCTCGAGCTCGACTTCGGCTCGGCTCGTGAAAGCTCGAGCTAGAGTGAGCTCGAGGTGTAGCTCGAGTCGAGCTCGAACCGATTGTCAAGCTCGTTTTTGTTATCGAACCGACCGTGTTCGACTCGTTTAGCTCGTTAAAAGCTCGAATTCGGCTCGATATGCTCATTAAACTTGATTTTTTGTTTTCGAACGGCTCGAACTCGGCTCGATAAGCTCGAACTGGATCGATAAGCTCGTTAAGAACATACTTTTCTTAAAAAAAGAAGCCTAAGCTCGAGCTCGGCTCGTTAAAACTCGAGTTCGATATCGATTCGAGTTGTTCGCGAGCAGCTCGCGAGCTCGATTCGACTCGAGCTCGAACAAGCAAGTGGGCTCGAGCTCGATAAGTTTTAAACGAGGTCGAGCTCGACACCCCAAAGCTCGACTCTGCTCGTTTACAGCCCTAATCCCAAACTTTTGGTCCCTGAAAGTTATTGAGCTAATTCAAAAAAAAAAAAATGGATAAGTTTAGGGGGATGAAGTGGAATATATGAAACTTGGAGGACTGGTTTGAGGAAAAAGGAAAAATAAGGGCTAAAGTGCAATATCTAAAATAAGGGGCTTGTTTTGATGATAAGAGAAGTTGAGGGGTGTAAAGTGAAAGTTGTTAAAGTTGAGGGGGTAAACTGAAATGTGTAAAAAGGTTAGGGGGTAAAGTGAAACTTTCAAAAAAAATCCTGGCCGTACGATTGTATTGATCTGGACATCTCTTTGTTGTTTCGTCGTTTAGCGATCTAAGCCGTCGCTTTTTATTTCGTCCGGCGTATTTGAGCCGCCGTTTGTTGTTTCTTCTTTACTCGATACCTGTTGTAATATAGATGAGATTGAAGTCGCAAACATCTCATCTTCACTCGCAGTACTTGTAGATGATGCATTAGTCCCTTCAGGCATTGCAGAGAGTAGAGACTTGAATTCTGAACTTTCAATCATCACAAATTAGTTCACCTGGACTGAAGCTGCCCATAAAACAAAGGACAGGGATGTACCTGTCTGTAATTGCCTAATTGTTCATTTTCCGCCAAAGTACCTGCCAAGTGCCTGTCTGTAATGGCCTACTTGGTCATTCTACATAATTCCATGTCTGTAATTGCCGAAATGTTGGATTCTGTTTGCCCTTCACGCCAATGAGGATGATCATCTCAACGGCAATGCCTGCATCGTCTTCATAGTAGTTTTTTTTTTTTAAAATAATTTCGAGTTATGGAATTTCTACAGTTTATTCGTCAAGAGAGTACTAGTAAATGATTGCTTGTGTTTTGTTGTTCTATGTCGTTACATGATTGTCTGTTTAAACTTTTATAGTGCGCGCGCATCAAAATGCAAACAATTATCGAGATCCTCCATAGTTATCATCAGTTCATATGTTATAAGCTCATCGGTTGACTGCTTATATACTTTTCTTCAATTTGTCGATTCACATTAGTTTAACTTATTCTTCCCCTTGCTTATTGATCCAAACAGAACATAGTATCCTTAAGACTGCTAGATGTCCACTCTGTTACTTCATCAGGCTGAAATGCTAGTGGTTCAGACTATTCAGTTCCTTTAGGTGTATTTGTTTTTCTCCTTTTGATTTTTGGTTGATATATATTGAAGATCTATGTGCATCAGTATACATTATAATGGTGACGTATATAATTGTCAATCAGCAACAATTTGAAATGTCACTTAAGAACTTGCTTACAATTATTTCTCATGATATTTTCTCGACATGATCAACTCATATGTACTCATTAGTGAAATCCTTTAGTTGGATCAAATAGTGTGGTTGGTTTTTCTAATCAGTTTTTTGCCCAGATATTTCTCTATAGCAATATCCCCTGCATACTCTAACTGAACTTTTTACAGGATCAACTTTTTTATTGTTGCCTCTATTGTTGGATTGTTGGTACTCTTGCCACTCAACTATACCAGCTCTCGGGTATCATCAAGCTCTGATTCTATGGACTTTTTCACAATCTCCGGCATAACCAACGGCTCCAACTGGTAAGAAAGTTAAAGCAATTATTATCATGGAATTTCGGATAGTAATGATTACTGCAGCCATAGAAACCTCTAAGTATTCAGGTCATCAGTTGGTTCAGGATACTATGTTGTTTTTTTTTATGCATAAATATAGGATGTTACAGGCAAATGGACAACAAAAGCACAAACCATGATTCAAATATCTTGAATTACTCCCTCCATTACTTGTAAAGAGTCCATTATACTATTTGAACATGTTCAAATTAATGATCCCCTTCCAAATATTACTCATAAGTTCTCCATAATCCTTCAACTTCAGCCTTTAATATTCCTGAATGATTTGATTTTTCAAAAGTAGACTGTTTGGTGAACTGAGGGAGTACTTAAACGAAATTGGTAAGTGGTATTCTCTGTAAATGTGGCTTAGTATCCTCTGAAATACACATTTGGCATTCAGCCTCCCTTGGAATGCCTAAATTAACTAATATTAGTAGCAAAAATGCTTGTCAGCGAAATGCACTATTTCAGTACGCTATTTAGCTGAATTCAAGAGTGTATTACTAGGGACTTTGACCAGTAACAAGCCATCCTTATGGGTTTTACTTTCTGACGTCTTCAGTTATCTTTGTTGACTAATCGTTCACTGCTGACTGAAAGATCACTTAACTAACCTATACTTTCATCAGTTAATAGTTACCAGGTATCTCTTATTCAACAGGCTCTGGGTGCATTTTTCGAGCTTGTGCTTTCTATCAGTTTATGCACTTTATCTACTGCACAAGGTAATCTTTTCCTCATTGTTGACTTTGAACCATGTTTACCGCATGACAATTCCGTAAATACATAATACATCCTTGTCACATTTAGATTATTGTTTTGAGCACTAAACTAATCTCATTGCTCGATTTCACTTTATTGAAATTCCGTGTGCCATGGTCATCCGTATCTCTTTGTCAATAGTTTGGTGTAGCTTAGTTTTGGTCTTCTTCTACCTCAATTAAGTTTGTTGATATTGCTTTTATACACTTTGCTTTCGCGATTTCAAGCATCTTGAAGATTATCGTGAAAGACGATAGAATCTTTGATATGAACACACTCGGGATTTTTTTAAAGTAAGCCCAATTAGGGATAAATCAGTGGAGTAATGTGAACACTATGAAAGTGGAACATGTTAAGTGGAGGTCGGAGACCAAAAAACATCAGATTATTGGAAATAAGAGCTGTTTTTTTGTCAGATATGGATGGAAATGATGAAAGATAGTAGGAAGTGTTCACTTCTCTGAGAGAAGCATTGCGTTTGAGAAAACATAATGGTGAACATTCATTCAGATAATCCTGCAAAAGAACACATTAATGCTTAATTATCTTATCTGAGCGCTTTTTGGGTTTCACAAATTTGCTTGCGCCTTTTCAAATATTTGAGCAGGCTTCAGATCTGAAAGTTAATTTACGTAAGTGTGCGTTGGTCATTGGTAGGAATTAAAGTGGAGGGGAAAGTGTTAAGGGAGTATGCTTCTTTGATACGATTTTCGCTTAAGCTTGGTCTTTTACTTTTTTAGGTCTTCTGCTGGGAGGTCATCCTAGAAATTTTAGTTTTTGGGATCCGGTGATGCAGATAGTGTCAACATGTTGGACAGTTGGAAGAGGGGGTAATTTTCATATTTTTTTTGTGTGTTGGGGGAGGGGGTGGGGAATTACTCTTATATAATCATGTTTTTCTAGCATGCCGG
This sequence comes from Campanula takesimana, assembly GCA_026119855.1. Lineage (NCBI taxonomy): Eukaryota > Viridiplantae > Streptophyta > Magnoliopsida > Asterales > Campanulaceae > Campanula > Campanula takesimana. The sequence continues at coordinate 37,033 of JAOWBW010000612.1, read as the reverse complement.
TTAAATTTCTTAGGCGAGAGTGAAGAGGTTAGAGGCTAGAGGGAATCATGCATCATTTCTTGTGGGCTGGGAGTGGAGGGGAGAGGAAATTTGGAACCATATACACTTTGGTGCTTTCATTGGAGCCATATACACTTTGCCACAGAGTAATCAGAAGGTAATTTGGATTTCAAGGTAATGGTTGGGATTCTGGTACTTGTCCTCCACGTCTTTTGCAAGTCCTACGAAACATATTCATTTGTGATTACACACTTTTCTTCCTCATACCCAACATTTTGTGGGAAATGGTGATCTTTGTTGTTTATTGGAAGGTTACGTGATTGGTGATAGTGTGTTGTCTGCTCTTTGTCCTCCTTTGTATAGAGTTTCTGTTAAAAATGCTCCTGTTTCAAATTTCGTTCTTCGAGATGGGTATAATGTTTCATGGAATTTTTGTCTTTCAACGGAATTTGAATGATTTGGAGGTTATTGCTGATCCGTTCACCTCATAGATTTTTAGATAGTCCAGACAAACGAGTTAGGACTTTGATCTGCAGGGCAGGTTCACTTCTCGTTCATTTTAAATACCACTTCTTAGTCGTTCGTAAGATCCTTTTTCTTTCCTTTTGGGTGATTTTGTTCGGAAGTCAAAGATTCCTTCAAAATTTAAAGCATTCGCTTTGTCTTTGGATCAATAATCTTCAAAGAAGGCGAAAAGCTTTCAAGGCTTTGTCTCCAGATTGTGTGTAATGTTGTAGCCAAAGTGAATCTGTTGAGCACCTCTTCTTACATTGTACAGTTGCTTGGCATCTTTGCTGTGATTCATTTAATGTGCAGGAGAAAGTTGGGTGTGTCCTTCCTCGATAGTAGGATTTCTCTGTGCCATATTTTAGGGATTTGATAAATAAATATGCTGACAGCTTGTGGAGACGTGGTTTTATTTTTTTTTTTTTTTTTTGGGTGACTTTGTGGTGTATTTGGATGAAGAAGAACACCATAATTTTTCTCGTATGATTGATGTCATATGCGATGGTAAATGATAGAACTCAGTTTCTTGCATCTTTGCGGGCATCAGCTTTGGGTATCTTTAGATATTTACCAGTTTCAGATCTGTGACGAGACTGGATGGCTGATATTTGCTTTGGGTCTGTACGTTGGGGTTACTGATGGGATTTTTTAGGTTTCCGGATATGGCAGGATTGTTTATTTGTATTTTTTAAAATTTTCTAAGTTCTTTTTCATCCCGGTTTCTCTTTTTTCAGATTGAGAGGACAGCTTGTCCTTTGGTAGTTGTACCTTTTCTTCCTTCTAATAATTTCATTTTTTTTAAATGTTTTTAGTAAATGAAATATGTATGATGTGCTTCAGAAATATTAATTATTTTATTTTTTTTACTATATACTTTCGATTCACCCCCTTGCCCCAATACTTGTTTGACTCAGTAATAGTGATGTGCATTTCTCCATTAAGATTAACGGAGGGGAACAACACACCTCTAAGTAAATGATATTATTAAATTGAATTAGGTGGTCTAACCAAGGGGAATAAGTGGTTTCTTGGTATTTCCTTGTCTACATTTACTGGACTTTTAGTAATTATGTCGACTAGTTTTGCCTTTATTTAAGTCATTCATGTATTTCCTTGAAAATACAATGTAATATGAAGATGAATGCTCATAGCAGGTGACGTGGTACTCCGTGTCATCTTCAGGGATATAACTATGTATTAGTAAAAAGGATTCACCGACTGCAAGTTTTAAGGCATCAGCCAAATCAATTTGCTGTTTTAGTTAGAGGGGTTCCTCTCTGCAACGAACACAAGATGTACAGCTGCTGTGTGGATCACTTCTTTTCCAAGTATCATCCACAAGCATATCAATCTTATCAGATTCTTTATCACGGAAAGGCCATTGAGGATTTGATGGTAAGCATACACATACACTCGTGTATTCACTTGCAACATATTCCTATCTTGATGCTGTTTTATTCTGTTTGGGGTATTATATTTGGCTTTCAGAATGAAGTTGTACGTGTGTAAATGGTTTTGCTTTAATCTTGTAGCATATCAGTTTTCCTTTGGAGTGCCTAATGGATTTATGGTTTAAGTGAACTTTCCTTTGCAATTCAAATATCTCAATAACTTGACAAACTTATGTTAAACAAACACCAATTTGTATTTCTAGATCGATAGTTATTTAAAAGGTATAGAGAAGGCACCTTTGCCGACCTCTATTGAGTATTGATTTCATTGAATGCATATGGAACATGTCTCTGTTGTCCTAATACCTCTCTCTATATATATAGGTGTATAAGTATATGTATATATATGTATATAGATATTCTTAAGTAGAAACTACATTTTGGATGTAAACACATGAATAGGATATATAAAAGGGGATCAAGAAACAAGATATGTAGACTGACCAACAAGACCAATTCATCTATGCATTTATTTATGATTGGGATTTTTTGAATCAGTACAAAAGGGAATTGGTTGCGTACTATATTAAGCATTTAGAATGCAGTATTGTGAAGGAACTTGTGCGTAAAATGTATAGCACGTAGGCTTCTTTTTGAAGTGCGTAGTGGAGTTAGAGTTTATGGGCGCTTGCTATGCACTAGAAATATTGCGATTAGATGAGAAAATATGATAGCTTGGCACCAAGTTATATTTCTGGATTTGTTGAATCAATACTAAGGGGAATTGGTTTTGATTTTCTGATTTAGGTTTGGTTTGCATTTTCAAGTTAGAAGACATTATTATGCCAAGCACCCGTTAGCTTTTACTCTGTAGTACTCTAATTCCAGCACCTGTTAGCTTTTACTCTGTAGTACTCTAATTCCAGCACTGTCAGTACTTCAAATTAAAGTGATCTATTTAGATGGTGTCATCCCTATTTTGTAATAGATGTGTTCGGTGATTCTTAGCGTTAGGACTGTCCTTTCTCCCCCCCCATGAGTAAACCAGTTACACAAATTCGAGATGATTAGGTGATTTTCTGTTGGTTCTGGGATATGGGCCACCATCTTAATTGCTGCTCCATCCATTTAAGAAAGCCAACTTTTAAGCACCTTTTGTAGCACATATACATAAATACAGTAGAAACTCTTTAAATCAATACTCGACAAATTAATAAACTCTCTAAAATAATAAATTTGTCTGGTCCCGACTTGGGCCAGTGAAAAATTTACGAAAATTGATAAAATAATAAGACAATAATTTTTCGGGAGACCCCTTTATAATTATAGGTCCCACAAAAATTATAAATTAATAATTCTTAGAAAGTGAATTTATAATTATTACAATTTAGTGAAAATATGATTTTATAGTTGTTTTTTTCTTCTTTCAAAGTTCAAATCTAGATAGAGTTCATCTCTAATTTCTCTTATTGTATCATCAACTTCTAATGTCTTTCAACTTATTATGTACGTATAATGAATTTAGTTTATACGGAAATCTGAAATTTGTTGAATCAGCTAAAAACTCTTTAAATTAATAATTATTAATTTATCGATAAATTAATAACTCTATAAGTTAATAATTTTCACCGGTCCCAACATTATTAATTTATAGAGTTTTTACTGTACCTTTAATGATTTTACTATATGACATCATGATTACAAGTCTAAATTAGAACACACACACACACACACACAAATATATATATTAGATGATTAATAAGGAGAATTTAGTAACTTCACCCATAGATAGACATTCATTGAAAAGGTTGAACAAGAGTTGGGTTATCTCGCTTTTTCTCCACCTAAATCATGTGGGACATTACTTAGTTCTTTGCTCTTTCATTCGCTCTCTATCTCAATTGAAAAGGCAGCTTGGTGCACAAATTTAAAACTGCTGAAGAGCCCAGACTTTTTAAAACACTCTTGCATTGCGTGGTCACAATTCCATGCTGCTGTAGTTGATACGACAATATATACGGAACCACCTGCTCAGGATTTGAAGACATCATGTTGAAGAGTACATTCGTAAAAAAGGAGATGTGCCTCTTTGATTTGGACGGACCAAGAAGGTGGGTTGAAGGGAGCACATGATTAATTATGACCACTAACCTCTAAGAATATTCACGTGATAAACACTATGCATGGACAACTACTGAGAATACTGTAACTACCTAGGTCCGACATTATCTTGGTATGATTTGTGGAGCTAGATAAGAGTGGTAAATGATTTTAAGCTAAATTTACTTTAAAAAGGATATTAAGATAACAAGCTGTACACCTGCACATGTAAGGAGGCATAGTAACATTAGAATAGGAAAGCTTAATCTATATGCATGTAAATAGTAGGTACCATAAAACAGCCCAACCCTCACTTGTTGCAGGGGTCTTAACTCCTGAACGAATCTTTTCTATTAGTTTAGTGTGTGTTAATTTTAATTTTCTTCTTTTGAAGATGTATGTGAGAAATATTTGTAATCAAGTAAATTTTATTTTCTGGCCATTTTCATGATTTATGTTATTACGTTCCAAGTACATTTGCGTTTGTTCCATGCAGAACCAGGCAAAATCTATTGCTATGAAAATTGAGGACTTGAGAAACTGTTCATTGACTAAGAAACATGTTAAACAACCATCTCTGTCAGATTCATTGCTAGGTGACGATGAAATCTTTCGTCAAGAGAAAGTACTTCAGGAATTCTGTTCCAAAATTCGACATTTGCGGGGAGAAAAGATGCTGGAAAGAAAGGTAACTACTATTGCTTTTGTAGTCCCTAATAGAATAAGCTTTAGGATTTAATATTTTCTGTATTGGCGATTTAGAAAGGGTATTTAAAAGCCTCTACCTTGTTGCGTTTCCATCCAAAACTCTTTAACTTTGAATCTGCTCTTAATATCACTGACTTGATCGAGCTCTGGGGCATAATTAATCTCCTCACAACTTAAGTATTCATCATTCCCACCATCATCACAATCAATTAGTCAAAGCAGCATTATATATGTCCATATGTGTGTGTGTGTGTGTGTGTGTATGCATATATACATATATGTATATCTATGTGTGTGTATAAATACATACTCCCTCCGTCCCAGCACAAGTAGGACTTCTTACACTTTTAGGCCGTCCCAAAACAATTGAGACTGCTCAAAATGGAAATGGTTTAATGTATTTATATTCAACTAACCCCACTATTTAACCCCACTCATCCCCTCTCTTCATTTTCCACCACTCAATTTATTCAACCAACACTACTATTTGCCCCACTCATTCTCTCTCTTCATTTTCTACCACACATACACTACTTTTCTCTTAATTATTGTGCACACTCCTCTAGTCCTACTTGTGCTGGGACGGAGGGAGTATATATTTTATATGTATAAACATGCGTGTGATACACACACACACATGTTCTGTGTGTGTGTGTTTGGATATTGTAACGCTCGGGATGGAAAAGAGTAATCTGTTACCATGAGCACATTGTTTTTTGTGTGTGTGTGTGTGTGTCTGTATGTTTGAATTTGTGAGAAATCTCTATTTGTTTTCCTGTTTGTAGGAATTGCCCGTGGCTTTTGTTACCTTCAGGTCTCGATGGGGTGCTGCCCTTGCTGCCCAAACACAGCAGCATTCAAATCCAGTGTTATGGATAACTGATATGGCTCCAGAACCAAGAGATGTGTTATGGAGTAACCTTGGAATTCCATACTGGCACTTGCGACTTTATAAAGCTGGGGTTTATGTTTTGGTAACGCTTCTTACCATCTTCTTTGCCATACCAGTAACAGCAGTCCAAGGGATAGCGAAATTTGAGAAATTAAGCAAATGGTTTCCTCCTGCTATGGCGATGCAGCTAATGTAAGGTGTCAGCGTTCTTTCATCTTTGTTGTTGTGTACTGTTTTCCCTCTCTTTACACATTTACTATCTTTGTGTTTTGTTTAATTTAATCCATCTTAATCCTACCGAACTTTTATGTCTACTATAGTAAGGGGGAGGGGTTTATATGGGCGAAGCAATGTCACACTTTCTTGATTTCAAAAGATACCCTTTAATTTAAATGAATCTTAATAAATCTTAACATTTCTCAGAAATAAAACATAAAAAGCCAAACTCCAGTTTCTTCCATTTTACTTTCAAACGTGTTTCACTTTTTTACAATTATACTTTTTTATTTTATAAACAACCGCAATAGTTTGGAAAACATACCAGTCTCCCCCCAAAATTGCGGATTTGGGCATGGGTTAGTGCACAAGTTTGGCGGCGGCATGGTAGGCTTTCCAAACTACAGTAGTCTTATAAAACTTGAGAAAATATAATGATAAAAGTGAAACGCAATTGAGACAAACCCTTCGTTGTACTAGTAAATGGAGATGGAGCATGCTCTTGAGAAAAAAGTTAATTAGAAGAAGACCTGCTGATTAGAACTTTCATGACAAGACTCTGAAAGTATTCAAGGCATGGGGTATGCATCAAGATCAGGGCAGCCTGACTCACAATCAGTTTCTTCAACCTTCTTCTTGAATCCAATAGTGGAATCCCATAAAATGACACAACTTCAATTCCCAGAAGGTTTCCCAAGATATTCTTTTCATAGTTCACATGTTAGAGCCATAGGTCCTTCATTCTTTTGTAAGGTAGAATCAAATGTGTATCGTGTTGTTTTCCCTGCTAATTTGATTCAGTAATGACATTTCATTGATGAGGATTTGGTCCTTTATATTTGTATGTTAAAGCCGCTCAGTGCTGCCATTCAGTCATTTTGATTTGCATCTTGTCTTGGTCTATGTAACTTAAAGAGTCATTACAGACACGTTGACTCTTGCTGTGATTCATGCACAGGGCAGCCTATTATATACTACAGTTAGGAAGATTGCGTGCCATATTTTGATATTAGTAGTTAATTATATTAGCATTATAGTGGTTGAGTATGGCTTTCTTAACCTGATTTCTATTGTTGTTGTGTTCCTGAGTTTTTTTTTTTTTTTTTTTTTTTTTAAATGTATAATTACCGGATGTGATTTTAAACAAGTATTGTGACATAAAGTGTGGTGAAATGAGGAAGAGGACTCCTCAAATGTTTTATTGGCTTCACCAGTGTAAAGAAGAATGAAGAATTTTATGTCAGTCACTTCAAAATTTTCGTAAGTACCACTTAGATCAATTGAGTTCTACCGATGTGAGTGCTGATTTGATTTCACTAGGGTTTTGGTCCAATAGGAAAGTCTATTAAGATCGCAATTGACTTCAAAAGAATGTTCACATTTTCCCATTTATGTGCACAAGAGTGTCATGCAGGCACCATGTGAACACTTGTGGACATCATGGTTGTTGAAGGTATATCATTCTATTTGTTGTTATCCCATCTGTTTAGAACAGGAGTAAATCAATGCTGGTTCTTTCTTGCATCATTAGCGTCAAAAGCAAGGAAGTGCGTACTAATTAAGATAGCTGTTAACTAAATACTCCCTCCGTCCTGGAAACATAGTCCCATTTGGCTTCTTATGGTCAACACAAGTGAACTTTGACCAAACATTAATGTCAATGTAATCATCCCAATAAAATTCTAAAAGTTATTGATAAATTACTTGATTTATCAAGTACATTTTGTAGAATTTTACTAGGATAATATTTGGTCAAATTTCACTTGTGTTGACCATCAAAAGTCGAAGGACTATCTTTCCTTGACGGAGGGAGTATTATTTGGATAAGGTATCTCTTATCTGTTGTCCCAGATGTGGGGCATACATATATCCACATAACTTAATGGTCTGAAACATGTCATTTTCCCACTTAAGTTAGATTTGGTATATGGTTGAGTTGAGGCAGAATCGTCAATGGCTGTTATGCTCAAAGAGACTAGATACTTCTATTCAGATTGTTTTAGTACATGACACAGTGGCATTACGCTGGTTGTGGAAGGATAGTGGACAACACACCCTTGCCTTGTATAATTTTTGCTGCAGATTATTCATGTTGTTCTATTTATGTTCTCTAACATATATTTTTTTTCCAGACCAGGTGTAAGGTCTATTGTAACAGGTTATCTTCCAAGTGTTATTCTCAGTGGGTTTATCTACATTGTTCCCTTTGCCATGATTGCAATGGCGAAAATAGGTGGTTATGTTTCTAGGAGTAGAAAGGATATAAAAGCGTGCAACATGTTCTTCTATTTCTTAGTGGGAAATGTATTCTTCTTAAGCTTACTATCGGGGTCACTACTTGATCAAATTGGAAAATCATTCATTCACCCCGGGGATATTCCAAATCGTCTTGCAAGTGCAGTCACTGCTCAAGTAAGTCTGAACCTCTTCTTCAACTATGTTTGCTTAATTTACATTATATTTAGAGGTGGTGTGTTAGAACAAAACTCTGGTTTCTAGTAATACAAATAAACCATACCAGGAAGGAAATTGTACGAAAATGGTCTATTATGCGTGGACAGCCGTTTTCATTTACCTTAGGGTTATATAATTATTTGTTATTCAACAATTTATAGGTTAATATTGAAATAATTTGTCAAATCTCTGTCAATAATATGTTTACCATATATCCGAAATTGAGACTGTAAAAATGTTGACTATTAAGTAATTTGAGTAGAACATGTACTAATAACCTTAGTGTCCTTTTCACATTGTAGTTCAGAAAGGTAAACTTAGTGACTTCAGTAGCAAATGGATACACACATTGCTCATGGATACCTGCCTTTTGGTTCAGCCTTAATTAATTGAATTATTAAGCCCTCTCCCAACATCAATTTTACATTACTCATGAATATCTGCCTTTTGTGGTTCAGGCTGACTTCTTTACAACTTATATCCTGACTAGTGGGTTCTCTGGATTCTCACTGGAGATTCTTCAGCCAGGGTTACTTATGTGGGACACTATAAGATTACATACATGGGGCCGTGGAAGGGAGAACAATCCTTATCTATATTCATTTCCCTTCTACAGAGTTATCCCTTTTGTTGCTCTCTTTATATTGATTGGCATGGTATATGCGGTTGTCTCACCATTGCTTCTTCCATTTCTAATTTGTTACTTCCTGTTGGGCTACATCGTGTTCATAAACCAGGTACATTTTCTTACTTTATCTAATGAATTTAATGCTTCTTACTTGTGAGTTCCGTAGGGTGATGACATGTTTTTCTGACCCTTAAATGTCATGGGTGTTTTATCTCCTTTTTTTATTTAATATCTTGAATGGTATATATGGGATTTAAATTGAGACATCACAGTTTCCAAAGCCCCATGATTCCCCACTGAGCCACTCTTGAGACTCACACTTGCGACACATATGGCATCGAATCCCTCCATACCTAGCTGAATGTCCATTAAAAATTAAGTTCCTTAATGAATGTCCATTTTTTTGTAAAGTTATTTAACCTCCCTCGTTCATCTTAATGTTTTAATTTGGAAAAAAATGCAAAAAAAATACCCAAACTAATGGGGTTGTGCGGGTTAGTAACTTATCTTATTTTTGTTACAACAAAAATACCTCAACTCTTTTTTATGTGCAATAAAGGTAACTATTGCTTGCGCGGGTCAGATTTGGACGTTAAATAGTCACGTGCATACCATGTGCCTTTTTTAAAAGGGTAAAATAGGAAATACACATTTTAAAGAGAAAAGACTTGAAATAATTTTTCTTTTACCCCAATTTCCCTTCCCCTTCCCCGCACCTCCCCCTCCCCAGTCACCATACACTGAACCATTCCCACCCCTTACAAATCAAACCGTTACATATCTTTGATTTTCCAGTAAATCACCCAACACACACCAGAAACTTCCATGTGAAAATCAAACTTTCAATTTTGTTTTAATTCAGAGAAACTCAAAGAAAACTGAGATATATCAGCAAGGAATCTCGCCGGCGATGGGTTTTCTTCCGTTCAGTTATCTCTCTCTCTCTTCTCTTCCATTTACTCACGACCTCACTCATCTCGTTTTGTCTCAACTGAATCGAAGCAGCCCCTAAACCCCCGCCCCCTCTGACCCTCATTTTCCCTCTTTCTCCGCCCCAAATCCCATCTTCCCCGTTCTTTCTCTCAATTAAGGCAGTCGGCAGGCCTTGTAGATTTTAAATTTTCAACACTCTTAGATCCAGATTTTAACATTTTTTTTTTTAATTTATTGTTGATTACGACTCTCACATTCTCAGATCTGGATTTTAAGTACTTTTGTTAATTTTTGATTTCTTGGTGGATGGTGGTGTTAATTTTGATGGAGGTGGTGAGTAGTGGTGGTGGCTAGTGATGGTGGTGTATAGTGGCGGTGGTGTATAGTGGCGGTGAAAATTGTGATGGTGGTGGTGGTGGTGGTGGTGACATTTTAACAAAAAATTAACATCAATGGCTAAAATGAAAAAAAAATACTTTTAGGGAAGAAAATGAAAAATATGGATAGGATTGGGACCTTTTTAAGCATTTAACTAAAAAAGTTTGGTGAGACATTCTGTTTTGACCTTTTACTTTTGGGATGTGACCTCTTGATAATTATAACTTAGTGCGTGTCTGTGTGATGACATTGCACTTACTAAGGTCAAGATTCCGTCAAGTTCACTAATTTAGGTCAAGATTCCGTCACATGCACTCATTTAGGTCAAGATTCTGTCACATGCATTTATATAGGTCAAGATTCCGTCACATGCACTCATTTATGAAGATTTGAAGGGATGCTAATTAGAATTGGGCTAAAATAAGTAGCAATATGAGAGGATTGCAACAATTAACCGGTAGGACTACAACTGTTGACATTAGTTTTAGATAGCCAAGGATCACCAAAGGAAAGCTACCAGCTCATCTGATATGTTAAGCTTTTTGATAGGCACTCGACTACGTATATCATGCCTTAACACTCCCATGCACGTGTGATCCGTCTGAACGCAGAGACAAACAAGCATGACACAACCAATAGGGATGACCAAACCGAACCGGAACCGGACTGGAACCGCCAAACCAGACTGGAACCGAAAAGCCCGGAACCGCCTTGAACCTTGATGAAAACCGGAACCGTGTGAACCGGAACCGTTTGTTACACGGGCCGGTTCCGGTTCATCCCCTCCGAAAACCGTGAATCGGCGGTTCCGAACCGCCATGAACCGCCTAGACCGAACCGGAACCGTTAGAAAGCCGTCAAAAACCGTCAAAATCGCTAGATTTCTAACGGTTTCATCATAATTAACCGTTACTAACGGAAAATTGACAAGAAAAGTTGAGTTTTGACTGAATTTTTAGGAATTTTTTTTCAAATAATAGGGTTTGGAATTTTTATCTACCAAACTACTACCCAAATTCAACTATGTACCAAAATGACACTTTTTTATGAAAGCGTCACTGGCACTCACGTTTTTACATAGAAAACGGCACTACCAGTGCCGTTTTCAGTCTTGACCAAAATCCAAAATTTGACTCCTCAGCCGGGTTGGTTTTGGGTGGGTTTTGGGTGGGTTTAATGGAGAGAAATGAACCGGTTTAGGGTTTTTTAAGTGCGCTGACACAAAAAAAAAAAAAAAAAATGAAAAGCGGCATTACAAGTGACGTTTTTAGGGTTTCAAAAAATTCGAAAAACGTCACTTGTAGTGACGTTTTCAGCTTGAGGTATATTATATATGCGCAGCCTCAGTTCTACATACATACACTGCCCGCTTGCAAAAAAAAAAATACACTGCCCACTCTCCTTTCTTTTCATTATTTTCAACTATCTTCTTCTCTCACATTTCATTCATACCCAAGTGCTGCTCAAGTGCTGAAAAAAAAATTGCAAATTTTGTGAGGTGAAGATTCAAAGCATTTAAGGTATATTTTAATCTTTCTTATATGTGTTAATTTGTTTAATATAATTAAATTTCGAGTTATTAGATGCTTTTTTGTTATATGCATTGCTAATAAATTAGGATTTTGACAGTCGAATTCATTTGTTTAGGAGTAAATATGAGTGGAGTTCCACTTATTTTCATGTGCTACTGGGGAGGAGATGATGAAAACCCGTTTGAAGGTAGCCATTTTGAACAGGGGCCGAAATGTGCACTTAAAGCAAAAACTCGATGGAGGTATAAAAAATTGATTAAGAAGTTATATAAGAAAATTGGGGTAGATCGAACCAATGTTAAGTTGAAAGTTATTTGTAGATATCCTCATCTGGTCGGCAATGGGTTTGCAAATTACATTCCGTTTCCAGTCGAGAATGATATGGGTATGGAAGTCATGTTTGATGTTTCTGCTCAATTAGGTGGGATGAGTAGCTTGCAGTTGTATGTTGTCATGAATTTTGTTGATAATGTACCTTCTAATGAGTTTGAAACAGGAGAGGAGCCGATACAAAATGAGTATTTTCATGACATGGATAACTTTCAGATGGGTTCTTCAAGTTACTACCCTGAGAGAGATGTTGATGAGTTTGAAACACATGTGGAAGAGGAAGAGGAAATGGAAGTGGGGGAGGAAGAAGAGGTAGAGGAACGTGAAGATGATGATGATATAGATCATGAAGCTCATTTCCTTGAAAATGAAGAGGGTGATTCTGGATATGAAGATTGTGCGAGTCCAACTGATGTTAGCGACAATGAGGGTGATGATGGGGAAGGTGATGATTTGGGAGCACACATGATTACTTTTAATGAGCCGCAGAATCAACTGTATGATAGAGGAGACTATCAATTTTACCGCGATATTGGGGAAGGATCGGAGATTTATGATGATAGTCAATATAAGTTTTCAGAATGGGATGCGGAGAAAGATGAAATCGCCCAAGGTATTCGCTTCTCAAAGAAGATTGAAGTGCAGTATGAAATAAAGAAATATCATATTAAGAAAAATCTGCGGTTCAGGGTGAAAAGGAGCACAACGCGAAAGTGGACTATTGAGTGTTTGGTGAAAGAGTTTCCATGCAATTTCTATGTGAATGTGAGCATGAAGAATGGTGGGTATTGGGAAGTAACTAAGTACAACGGTCCACATTCTTGCTTGGCATCAGATGTTACCGGAGATCATCCCAACTTAGATGCTCAGTTTATAGGACGAGAAGTTATGGAATTCATCAAGGCTGATCCTGAGTACAAGATTGCGCTTGTTAAGGCAACAATAAAAGCAATGCATGGTAAGGATATTTCATATCGGAAGGCATGGTGTGGCAAACAAAAAGCCATCGCTCAAGCATTTGGGGACTGGGAAGAGTCTTACAAAAAGTTGCCACGTTTGTTAGGAGCTATTCAAAAGTGGAACCCTGGCACCATTGTGGAGTATTCTAATCGTCCTCATGTTGGTCCTCCAGGGGCGTTTGACCGTGTGTTTTGGGCATTTGGCCCTTGTTTGGAAGCATTCTCTCATTGTCGTCCTGTCATTTCTGTTGATGGCACTTTCTTGCATGGAAGATATAAAAGGGTAATACTTATTGCTATGGGTGCTGATGCAAATGATAGTTTACTTCCACTTGCTTTTGCTATTGTTGAAAAAGAGGACCATCCAAACTGGTATTGGTTCTTACATCTTGTTATCAAACATGTTATTAGGGGTCGAGAAGTTTGTTTGATATCTGATCGTCATAGTGGCATCCTTGCCACGGTTGGAGATAATTCATGGCCACGAACTATTGTGCACAGGTGGTGCATGTTGCATTTGCGAGCAAATTTCCTTTATGCTCACAAGGGTGTAGGCTTGAAAGATCTTTTTTGGCGTGCTGTTAGCGCCACCCAGGACAGGAAGATGAAAAATTTTATGGCTCAGATTCGTATAATCAATCCCGAGGCAATTAAATGGTTTGAGTTGTTGGATGCGAGAAAGTGGTCATTGGCGCATGATTCTGGATATAGGTACGGCATTAAGACTACCAATTTGTCCGAAGTTTTTAATGGTGTCATGAAAGGAGCACGGGGGATGCCTATTTCAGGAATTGTTGAGACTGCCTTCTATAGGTGTGTGGAATACTTTCAGAATAGACTCTCAGGATCAATAAGGGCATTGGGGGGGTATCCTGGTAACCCCAACATAAATGCGAGACTACAGTTCAGTCAAAGGGTTCAACTTAAATATGACTTCAACTTGAAGAAGGCTGGCTATCATCATGTTATAAGGTTTAACAATACGTCAATGGGGGTTTATCAAGTGACAACTGGAAAACGCGGTGAAAGAGGTGGAAGGGTTCAAGTCGTGGAGTTGGGTCCTCGAACATGCACTTGTGGCAAATGGGTGCAATATCATTACCCTTGTTCGCATGCTCTTGCGTGCTTCAAAGCCCAACATGTCGATGGTTTGAATTTCATTGATTCCTTTTACAGTCTTGAGGCGTACTACAATACATGGAGGGGCACTTTTAATCCGATCCATGACGAGGCTTATTGGGATGTAGATGGTCGTGTCCCAAGTTTTTATCCTAACCCGATGCACCGACGTGATAAGAAGCAAGGAAGACCTAAATCAAGGCGGATTAGAAATAGGATGGATTGGCAGGTGGAGAAAAGGAAGTTTCGTTGCGGGATATGCAAGGTAGAAGGTCACACTAAAAGAAAATGTCCAACTCTTAGGGAGGAAGATTAAATGTTATTTTCTAGTACTTGTAATATGTTTGTTTAACTATTCGTGAATGTTTGTTTTATTTGAACTTTGAACTTGTAATATATTTAAGTATTTGTGGATGTTATTATATTTGAACTTGTGATATATTTAACTATTCGTGAATGTTTTTTATTTGTTGTCCCGGTCACATAGGAAATATAACAAAAATAATATAAATTCAGTGACCACAACCCGGTCACATAGGAATATATTACATAAATAAATAAATTCAGTGACCACATCCCGGTCACAAGTATTACATAAATAAATAAATTCAGTGACCACATCCCGGTCACATAGGAAATATAACAAAAATCAAATAAATTCAGTGACCACAGCCCGGTCACATAGGAAAATATTACATAAATCCCGGTAGGTAGTAAATCCGACACAAATCCATATATTACATGTCCAACACATTAACTTAACAATCTTTAGGGAAGACCTTAGAAACATTAGAAAGTGTAATGTTAAGTAGTTTTTTGGAGCGTGTGACGGCAAAGACAACAACCTAATAGATCAACAAAACAAAACATTTAGAACAAAATGTTAAGGAATATATCCTTAGGGAGTGTAATGTTAAGTAAAATATTTCATACCTGATTAAGTATTAGAACAGCACCAACACCTATGTCACTTTCATACCTGAGCGTATTGTCAGCAATGAAAGCTTCAATTGTGTCAGTCGGATCCTTCAAAGTCACCGAAACAGAGCCATAACCAGTTGGTTTGCACTCCTTCACGACAACAACCTAATAAAACAAAAACATAACGACCAATTATTTTTAAATATCAACCTTAACTATAATTAATGTAAAATATTATACCTGTTCCACCCTGTCATGTTGTTTGCATTTCTCCTTGATCGTTCTCAACGGGAAATATGTACCCTCTGCAGTGAGATAATCCATTGCAGAAAGCCATGGTTTGCGCTGGAAATCTTCATCCTCCTCCGGCTCTTCAAGCTTTCTCCTTATGGCCTCTTGGGTCGACTGGGGTGGATCCTGAGAGACATGAGCTTTTCCGGAGTGATGCCGCCGCACGGCCTCTGCTGCAATACCAGCGGGACCAGGTATGATACGAGGCAGTGGAGATTCTAACTCTCGTTCGATTTGAGAGAGATTAGATTGAGCATCGGAGTGTTGAACGGGATTACCATAAAGAGATTGTTTGCCACGATACCAGCGGGGGAGCGATGGATCCATTATGACAGTTAGAAATTTTTGAGAGAGATTAGTTTTGAGAGAGATGGATGAGAAATGGATGAATTAGTTTTGAGGTCACCGAGCCTTTTAAAGGGAAAGTATTTTGAATAAAAACGGTAATGCCAGTACCGTTTTTGACAGTTTTGATAAAATCGGGCTTAGTAGTGCCGTTTTTGACAGTTCTGATAAAAACGGTATCAGTAGTACCGTTTTTGACAGCTCTGATACATCTATTTTTGGGACTGATGTCTAGTCTTTTCGATGTACCTGTCTCAAAATTCATGAAATCTAAAAGTGATGGTTACAGATCATTTTTTTTTACCCTCAGATTTATACCCACAAAAGATCCATTTTATTCATAGACATACAAATACTACATCAATCCAAATATGTAGTGACCACATCCCGGTCACATAGGAAATCCATCAGGGATATGCAGATGGGGTGTAATTGTTAGGAGGATTACGTGTCCTTGCACCTCTCCTACGTAAAAGGTTAGAAAAAACACGACCCATTCGTGATGTGGAAGTTTGATGTGATGACGATGCTCCACCCTGAGTGGGGTCTATATGAGTCGTACCACTACCAAAAGATGGAAACTCCGGAAACGACGTCGGAGGTAGACCAAAGCTTCGCCTTCGATAATCACTATCTGGAGGAGGAGTTGGAGTATAATCCATTTCAAAGCTTCGCCTTCCAGTCCCACTCCCAGAAGCATGTGATGTAGAACCCATCCATGGAGGTGGAGTATAATCCATCTGAGTGATACCGCTCCGGGGAGGAATCCTAAAGGTGTTTGGATCCCCGGCATCGTCCTCATTCTCTGCCTCCTCTCTATCCTCTTCCTCATCATGTAACCCCATATCCGGCTGTATCTCTGGATCTCCATGAACGTGTCGAGCCTGTCTACGAACCCGATTTCGCCTTTGTGGCACCCCTTGGACACGATCTGATGGTGGTGGTGGAGCTTCGGCGGCATCCAGTCGTTTCAGCTCATTAGTAGCTGCTAAGGATTCTGTGATGAAACGACGAGTAAGAAGTAGGTGTTCTGAGGCTGGGCCGTTTAGGCCTCCCATAGCTATGGCATTCTCATTGGATTGGTATGCGCGCTGAAGGTTTTGAATCTGTCGAAATCAATTAAAGATGATATAGTTATGACGATAAAATGGTAAAACAAAAAATTGGTAAAAGTGTTGTGTAGTATTTAGCTTACCAAACCCTCGTATCGACTACCATGTGCCGTGTACCCCTCCCCCTCTACATCATTTGGATGCTGGATCAATAACCGGGTAATCTGTCTGTACCATGACATATAGATATGGGTGTAATGTACATCCTCGACACCATACTGCCCAGCAACAACCATATGATTTCGGTTGTTCCACAATCCTATGTACTGTCCGTGGAAGACAACCCAATCAACCTCTGACCGACCTCGCCGATCAAGTGCATGCAGGTACGTACTCGTGTCACATGCCGCAGGTATAGGTTGTAACAGCCCGAACTGCCTCATAACGCGATCTGGAAGGTGCCACTCAACCCTATCAAAACAAATAAGGGGCACCTTCGTTCTCCATATACCCTGTCCCTGCAAGCAATAATCTGGAACTTGGGCACCTTCGTATGGCCGCCACACAACCTGACTCTCAGTCAGATACGCTAGTTGATCTCGGTATCCATGCAGGTTGTGCCCGGTAATATGTGTAAACGACAAGGGACCTTGCCACCTACATATGGAGCAATTGACATAAAAAGTAGTAAATTAAAAACCTCATAAATAAATAACATATTTTGTGCAGTTAGTGAAGTAATTTTAGAATACCTGCAACCATATGGCAAGAATTGACCATCTTGAAGTATGCCATCTCCCCGTGTCCTTCTTGGTCGTGTACACAACAACCTTTCCCAAGCCCAAAGCTGCAACCAATAAAGATAAAAATAACTGTCACGTACAACAAATATTTTATTCACTACTATAATACAGTATAATTAAATATAATTGACATACCTGTACTAGTGTTAAAAATCCAGCACAGCCTTTCGAATCGGGCTTCGTCGCTACACATAGCTCCCGATATAAAAAGGCTAAAACCGCACTACCCCAACTGTAATTTTTAATCGTGTCCACGTTTCTAAGCAGTGGGAGGTCCATCAACTTAACCAAAGAATTGCTTGTATCCGGTATCAGATATGCCCCTAAGCATAACAAAATATACGCCCGAGTATACATGTCAATCAAATCGGGGGAGGCATCCTGGGGAAGCGCTCCGAACAAAGGAAATTGTTCCATAATCCACCTAATCGACAATCTACCACCTTTCAAGTCTTCGGGTTGTGGTTGAATCCCAAGTAACTCTACGCATAACTGAATCCATTCGGGTTTTGTCTTGGTGGTTTCGGAACTTGTCACAGCTACCCCGTCTATAGGAAGGCCACATAACATGCCAACATCCTCCAGGGTGATTGTCATCTCCCCAACTGGCAAATGAAAAGTGTGGGTCTCTTGACGCCATCGCTCAATCAAAGCCTCTATCAAAGGCCAATCATATTTGAAATGGCCTAGGCTATATGCTCCGAAAAACCCCACATCTAACAGTTTTTGTTTTATCCTAATATCCAAATCCTTAGGCAGATCCGGACCACGCCTGCATCTAAGACTCTCAACGTCTTGTTGAGCCCAGATATAATGAGATCGGTGGGATGTCTGTAATGTAAGTACAGACATATCCAATGGCCCGGGATCAACGAAGGGTCTGTGTTCATGTTGGTCCATCTAAAACAAACAGCAATACCATAGTTAAATTGCTATTTAAATTAACAAAAACAAATTTTAACTATATAATTAATCATCGTTTGATGCAACAAAAAAAACGTGGGAATACCGTTATATTTCTAACAGAAACGAGGCTGCTCCGTTAAATTTATAACAGAAACGTGCAAATCCCGTTAAATTTCTGACATTTCTAGTTAATATTTTGACAGAAAGTGATATTTTTGTGACATTTCTGACAATAAACACAAAGATTTAACATATATTGCCAAATTTAAAGTTAACATACATACACATAAACACAAACTAATTTAAAAAAAAAAAACGTGCAATTCCCATTAAATTTGTAACAGAAACGAGGCTGCTCCGTTAAATTTTTAACAGAAACGTGTGAATCTCATTAAATTTCTAGCAGAAATGAGGCTGCTCCGTTATATTTATAACAAAAACTACGCTGCTCCGTTAAATATAAAAAAAAAGTGTGAATCCCGTTAATTTTCAAAATCACAAAAACTTATAAACACAAACTAATTAAAAAAAGAAAAAAAAAAGTATGAATAATACTAACCTTATGAGTTTAAAAATGTTACTACGAGTAACGACTTCACCAAAATTTTCAAAAATTTCCTCTGCTCTTTCTCAGCTCAACAATGGCAGTTTTTTTTTTTTTTTCTTTTTCTTTGCGTGTGTGCTCTGTGAAGAAGGGAAGGGGTGCTAGGGTTTAAGAAGGGATGGAAGGCGTGGGTGGGTGGGGAGCCAAACTGACACCACCGTGACTTTATTGAAAACGGCATTGACAGTCACGTTTTCTACTTTCCCAGAAAACGTGATTGCCAGTAACGTTTTCTTCTTTGTTTTTTGTCTTTCTCGACCATGCGCGTACCCTAACCACAATTACCCTAAACCGGTTCAAAAGGTCCAAAACCCACCCAAAACCCACCCGGCTGAGGAGTCAAATTTTGGATTTTGGTCAAGACTGAAAACGGCACTGGTAGTGCCGTTTTCAAGGTAAAAACGTGAGTGCCAGTGACGTTTTCATAAAAAAGTGTCATTTTGGTACATAGTTGAATTTGAGTAGTACTTTGGTAGATAAAAATTCCAAACCCTATTATTTGAAAAAAAATTCGAATTTTTAGCCAAATTCAGTGAATAAAAATAATAAAAAATTGTTGAGTATATAAAAGAAAAGAGGGATGGACCTCTTTAATTTTTAAAACATTTTTTCTATACCTTTTTGTAAAAAAAATCGGCAATAAAATATTATTATAATTGTTTTTTCTGTTAAAAAATTATTTTTTTTCAAAAAAAGGAAAATGTGGATCGTCGGTTCCAAGTGAACCGGCGGTTCCGAACCGTAACCGGCGATTCCGAACCATAACCGGAAGAGAAACGGTTCGGTTACGGTTCAAGCTTTTCCGGAACCGGCGGTTCGGAACCGGAACCGTGTTTGGTCATCCCTCAGTCAGGCCAGGCCACCACAAACCAACGCATAATGCATGAGGCACTCACAATAGTTATAATTGCAATTAGAAAGGCTCGAAGCCATGACCATGACCATGCGGCCCAGAGCTGGTTAAAGGTTGACATCAAATGTAAGTGATGTAAAATCTAACCAGATAACAAGCTTGCCACCTGTATTGAGATGAAACACTTCAGAAATTGTTTGTATCCTTATCAATACTCAGTAGCACACTTCCTTGTCGTCCAGTTGAAAGCGTCTGTATTTCAGTAGTTTCAGTTGGCAAGATACTTCTTAGTTTATTACAGCAAAACTGAGGAATTTCTGCAAACCCTCAGTTTTTAGGCTTGTGTTGTCTTGCACCAGTAGTCTACTCATCTTCCAGTGTGTCATGCACCTAGTGTTTTTTTATGGGGCATTCCATAATAAAAAGATGCTAACCTGTCTAGTATCTTACTAACTTCTTTAGTACACAGATTCAGGATGTGTATGAAACTACATATGAGACATGTGGTCAGTATTGGCCTTACATTCATCATTACGTCATTGTTGCAATCGTTATCATGCAAATCACCATGATTGGTCTCTTTGGCTTGAAGTCAAAGCCGTCTGCATCCATTGCTACAGTTCCATTGGTGATTTTGACGTTAGCGTTCAATGAGTACTGCAAGATTCGTTTTCTTCCTACATTTAACAATTATTCCATTCAGGTATAGTAAATTTGTGCCTTCTCCTAGTTTTTATTTACAACTTCAATGTTTATTTTTGACCCAAAATTGATTTCAAACTTGTTAAGAAACATGTCTTCTTGGATGTTACTTGTCTAGCAACTCAGGTGCATGTCTTAGTACGGGACAACTGCTCGCATGGGTTCTATATATTTTATATAGTTTTATCTCCATTTATCCAATTGCTTATTTACTCAATATGAAGATATCAACCTACTCAACTGAATAACAATAGAACAAAAAGGAAACACAATAGACAATTGAGGGTAAGATAGTCGGAGTTTGCAACATACTCCCTCTGTCCCTAAATGAGTGTCCATTTTCAAGAAATCTTTGTCCCTAAATGAGTGTCTTTTTTAAGATAACTTTGTCCCTAAACGTTTTTTTTCGAAATTTTTTTCACCGGTTTCTTTATACGTGCAAAACTAAAGGTTTGGAAAGGAGATTACAAGATTATATGTGAATCGTTGTTACCAAATTGTTCACAAAGTTGAGATTTTCAGTGTCCCTTAAAATGAAATTTGGACACTCATTTAGGGACAGAGGTAGCAATATAGCTTAAGGTAATGTTTATTCTCACTAAAGGCTAGCGCAAGTCGATCTAAGTCTGCTCTGTATATTAGCTAGAGAACAAGGACACAGATACCTGAGCAGTTGTGTTGCAAGTCTAGGGGTTCATCACGACATGGAAGGCATTTAAACAGCTAGACTGACCGCTTTACATGCTTATCGGGTATTGCTAGGGCCCGAATGAATAGGAGGGAACAAGTTGAAAGGTAAGTAGCACGTGGTACAGTAGGGTCAACATTGGTGAAGAGCCATCTTTTGTGCATTTTTGGACCACTGAAGTGTGCGTCTCAGATTCGAAAAATTCGATGAATTCCGGTGATGCAGCGAAAAGAAGTTCAAACGTTGAGCGCTATTAACTTGCATGTAGTTTGCAGCTTTTTAGTCATAATTCTTTTTTTCTTTTTAATTAGGTGTTGATTTCGAAGAGTTTGCGTGGTGGGTATTTTAAAAGTTAGCTATGCAAGGTTTATAAGAGTGACATGATATGGGCCTTAGGTTTATAGCATTGGAGTTTTTGCATTGCAATTATTCCGATTATTCTCATGAATACCATGTTAGCATTTCTACCTGTTGTAAGACTGCCACAACCCCACTAATGCTGTGTTGTGTCGACATGGGTATCATGGCAATAAAATTAAAGTACGGGTCTTGGTAACATAGGTCAGAGAACAGTCATGGTTGGCTTCCAGTTTTTGATCAGTGCTCTTTCTATAGAGCTCTACTTTTGTTTGTGCATTACCTGGACTACTTGAGGAATTATTGTGTGTTTTTTTTCATACAAACCCTCTCCATTATAGAGTAGAGGGTGACAGTGTGGCTGTTTAAGAACAAGCAGAAACGGGGTATTCATAATGTGCCACTACCTTGCTCCTTGGACCCACCATCTTTCCAATCTGTTGAATTTTCTTCATTAATGGTTTTTATATCTTTATCTTTTTATTCCTTAATTCTCAATATAGCTTACACCATCGATTCATACAAAATTCTCAATATAGGTTACACCATCGATTCATACAAAATCCCGTATAAAGTGAAATAATCTTGAAAGGGTTGTGCTTTGTTTATGGATATTAGAGGAGGATGAAGCAATGGAAAATGTTTAAGTGGGAGGGTGGATAGGAATATGCTCACTCGTCAATACTGTTGTTTTACGATAGGATAATGATATGTATAGTGAATTCTCATAGTGAAACTCTGTAATCCGTTGGATTGTAATTTTTTGGTTGAGCCCCACTGATAAAAACTCATCCAACGGATTACAGAGTTTCACTATGAGTTTTCACTATGTGTATCATTGTCCTTTACGATATAATTCATGAATTATGACTTTGAATCATATTTCACGGGCGCTCACATACCACCAAAATTTCATAGCTGTTTTCCTTAATGTCATGGTTGTGTTTTGTGGCAGTATGTTTTTATTTGCCTGTATGTACTTATTGAGGTATTCAGAAGCTTGTGAATTTTTATTTGGGGAGTGTAGTTAGGTTAAAAACTAAAGGCATACAGGACATCAGGGTGTCACTCTTGGTATGCTTTTGATACTGCTGCTCAAAGGAGATTTTTTTTTTTTACTTTAATTTTCTTTTTGTGATCTGAACCGAAAATTTTATTTTTCGCTCCTTTTAAATAATGGAATTCTGCATTTTACTTCTGAAGACAGAATTGCTACTCAAACTCGAGTAAACATTACTGTCCATAAAGCCTTGATGGAAATTGTTTTTGATTATCAGGAAGCCAAAGACAGTGATGAACTTGATGAGAAGAACGGGGTAACAGAATCTACTTACCAAGATCCACTAGTTGCTTATTGCCCACCGTTGTTGCGACCGCTCAGTTTTGCAGTAGAGGGATCGAGCTCTACAGACCGGCTATTATCTTCAACATAGCACACTTTTACAACTTTGTGGAGAGAAACAGAAGCTTGAGTCTACATGAGTTCAATATAACTGTTTCTATGATTTTCCATTTTTTTTTTTTTTTGGGTGGGGAAACGAAATTTGCAAACTATTCTGCTATTCCTGAAGTAGTTAAGCTATTTCTCATGAAATCCCTCACTGCAGGCAGTAAACACACACTCCAACTAAAGAAAAATTGAAACTCAGTTTTCTACATTATTTTTTTGTAGACCCTAGTACGAGTAATTGAGCATTCTAGTTTGATATATCAACTTTTACTGGTATGATTGTTGAGATATGGACTCGGCTATATCATATTGTTATTATCCTTTCCTTTCCTGATAAATGTAAATAGAGTAAGAGATATCCTAGTATAATTTATTAGCTTTATTTTAGGGATTTGTTAGGTAGTATTCTTGTATATAACGTGTTGTATTCCGTTCATATCAAATCAAGGAAATCAGTTTGTTCTTCTCCTTCACCTACCCGTTTCTATTTCTTAACTTGGTACCAGTAGCTATGGTTAATCCAGAAAATAGTGAGAAGAAAGCCATGGATGAGAGACACTCACCATACTTTCTCTCATCAAATGACCATCCCGGCATGGTTCTCACCCATGTTCAATTGAAGGGAGAGAACTATGAAGAATAAGCGAGGGTTTTTTAGAGGCTCATTGCGGGCTAAGATGAAGGTTGGTTTCATCGATGGGACAATCGACAAACCAACAAAGGCGGAGGAGGTTGAACTTTGGCAGACGGTGAATTCCATGGTGGTTTCATGAATCTTCAATACCATAGAACCCACTCTTCGTTCCACGGTGACTTACGTGGAAGATGCGAAGGCTGTGTGGGAGGATTTGGCACAAATATTCTCAATGGGGAATGGGCCGAAAGTCCAACAGATTAAGAGTGATCTTGCAAATTGCAAGCAACGGAAGAATGAAAGTGTAGCAGCCTATTATGGTCGGGTGAAGAAGCTTTGGGACGAACTCAATGATTTTGATAAAGTCCCAGCCTGTTCTTGCAATGGCTGCAAGTGTGATGTCAACACGAAGTTGATTCAACGACGGGAGGAGGAACGCGTTCATCAATTTGTTATGGGGCTAGAAACTCCAAAATTCGAGAACGTGAAGTCCAATGTCTTAAATATGGAGCCTCTGCCCATGGTGAATAAGGCATATTCAATGGTGGCGAGAGAAGAAAGCGTCCGAGGCAGTACGCGTGATGACTACCTGGAACCTGCGAGTTTTGCTGTCAAGACAGTTGTGGGCACAACTGGAGACACACGTGGTTCAGGCGGGGACAAAAAGGAAGCAAGTAATATTGTTTGCTCTCATTGTCAAAAGAAGGGACATAATACTGAGTCGTCCTACAAGTTGGTGGGGTATCCAGAATGGTGGAGCGATCAGCGTTTGAAGAATACAAAGGGTAAGAATAATCGAACTAATACAGTGCAGACTAGCAGAGGGGGGTCTGCTGAAATAATAGATACAAATACGGCTGGCATGCTGGGTATCACGCCTGAACTGTGGAGCCACTTCAAGGAGTATGTGCAGTCAGTTGATCAGACAACGGGTCGCACAACTAGCCGAACAAGTGGTAAGACAAATAATGAATTGTGGCTTGTCGATAGCGGGGCTAA
This sequence comes from Campanula takesimana, assembly GCA_026119855.1. Classification (NCBI taxonomy): domain Eukaryota; kingdom Viridiplantae; phylum Streptophyta; class Magnoliopsida; order Asterales; family Campanulaceae; genus Campanula; species Campanula takesimana. Next base: position 12,281 of record JAOWBW010000612.1, on the reverse strand, counting down.
TCGGCATGTGACAGGGGATATTTCTTTGCTTAGAAATGTTCGACAGATTGAGGCTGTTTATCTGGGCCTACCCAATGGAAGATCTGTTAAAGCCGTGACAGAAGGCGATGTAGCCGTCAGATCTAATCTTGTTTTGAGAAATGTTTTATATGCTCCCACATTCAACTGCAATCTGTTGTCTGTCTCTCAATTGCTTCATGATTCCAATCATATAGTGCATTTATCTGAGAAACTGTGTGTTGTGCAGGACCGAGCCATGAAGATTTCGATTGGAACGGGTGAACAAGACGTGGGGTTGTACTAATTTAAGGGATCATCGGGGGCATATGCATGCAACATCAAAGAATCTGGTAGCTATGAGTTGTGGCATCAGCGACTTGGGCATCCATCAAGTAAAGTAGTTGGTTTATTACCTTTTGTTAGTCGTAAGAGTATTAATAAGGACGTGTGTGGTATTTGTTTCCAAGCAAAGCAAAGCAAAGCATAGACAAGTTTTTATTAAGTAATAATAATTCTGATGAAATTTTTGATTTGATACATTTTGATAAATGGGGTGATTATCGACAACCTGCAATGTGTGGAGCAGTTTATTTCTTGACCATTGTGGATGACTGTTCTCGTGTTGTGTGGGTTTATCTGGTTAAATCTAAAAGTGGTGTTTCTCAAATCTTGAAATTTTTTTTGTCATGACAGAAAGGCAATTTAATAAACATGTCAAGAATATTAGGAGTGATAACGGGACGGAATTTACTTGTTTGGAAAAATGTTTTGTTGAGAATGGTATTGAGCACCACACCACATGTGTTCGTACGTCTCAACAAAATGGAAGGGTTGAAAGAAAGCATAGGCATATCTTGAATGTGTCTCGAGCTTTGATGTTTCTGGAAAAATTACCGATAAAAATTTTGGTTTGAGAAAATTTAGATCTCACCTTCAATTATAGACAAAGCAATTTCGGTTTGAGAAAATTTAGATCTCACCTTCAATTAAAAAAAAAAAAAAAAAAAAAAACATTTTCGGTTTGAGAAAATGTAGATATCGCCATCAATTATAGACAAATCCCCATCGGCTTGAGAAAATTTAGATCTCGCCATCAATATTGTGGTTACCCCCTGGTCTCCTCGGAATGCCGAGTTGTACCTCCCCTGAGCTGCGCAAAGCGTCAGTTCTTGTAAATATTGTGGTTACCCCCTGGTCTCCTCGAAATGCCGAGTTGTATCTCCCCCCGGATTGCGCAAAGCGTCAGTCCTTTTGAATTATGTTGTTACCTTTGGTCACCTCGAAATGCCGAGCAATACCTCCCCCTGGATTGCGCAAAGCGTCAGTCCTTTTGTCAAATGATGTCGTTCCCCTTGGTCTTCTCGGGCGCCCGAGTCGTACCTCCCCAGAACTACGCTCTGACTTGATTCCCGCAAGGGGTACGTAGGCAGTTCAAGCAATTGAGCTCAGTCGCACGTTCTCATAAATATTTTCTCATGTCAATCTCCTCCCCAGCAAAGAGACAACACATCTCAATGCAATCCCCAGCAAAGAGACAATATATATATCAATGTTATCCCCTACAATTTCTTGTTTTTAATAAACCTAAACCACGATTGGTCTGATTTTCGAAAGAGGTACGTAGGTAAACCGGGAATCCAGGTCCGACCATTGTTTGTGTTTAGTTTGACTGTTTGTTTGAGTTAAAACTACGGAGGCTTGATTTTCGAAAGAGATACGTAGGAAGTCCTACTTTGAACCCAGCCGTTACACCCTAGACGAGATCGTATGTCTCTTAGTGATAGTCGAATCCCCTTTACATTACAAGGAGATTCGGCGAGGGGCTCTGTAGAGACCCCGATCTTGCATCCCCCGAAAAACCCTTGATGACCGTTCTAAACCATAAAATTGACCTAGAACCCTCGATTTGGCTTCGCGGGAGTGCCGTGAGCCTTATCGGTGCATCGAATGGATTAACGGACTTCAAATTCATAATCAGAGCAAAAAAACTATTAAACAGACATGTACTTCACTTTTTGAGCTGCGGGACCCGTACCCCTATAACTGCTCATTATCATCCATTTTGTGCATTTACAATTATAATTTGTCATCCCTTGTTCATAAAAATATTCCAGGTATGCGGGCGCGACTACACAATTATTTCAGGCAACTTTCATGTTGGGCACGCAGACAGCAGGGGCACAGGAGCGCACGCACCCGAGTAGCAGCGGATCATATACAGAGAAAAAGCTGACAAGAGTGGAAGACTCCAGCAAGTGGGCTGAACACTCTTATTTTCTACTCAAAATTCAAAGGGAAATGATGTCTCTCCATGCTAAAGTCAAGCCAATTAACCATTCAACCAACAATTACTAGGCTAAAATCAATCTACACCTCCCTACTCTTCCACCTAAAAAGAAATTAAATGGAGATGAATTTGGCCACAAAAAATCACTCACACCAGCCCCATTACTCCTCCAAGGCCAGATATACTTAGAGAAAAATATCTCCCTTTCAAATATTCATCTTACTCATTTATCCTACAACTACCACACATTTATCCTCCCAACTACCCCATATTAATCCTACAACTACCATACATGCTACACATCTTCACACCACTTTCTACACAGCCCAATACCCTCTCTCCAAGCTCCCCAAGATCAACTCCTAAGCCTCCTTAGCACCACCACAAAACCTCCAAAGAACCACCACTCCAAACAACAACAAACACTCATCAAACACCCTTTCAAACACAAATCAAACACTCATCAAAACATCTTCAAGAAAATCAAAAAAAAAAACTTCCCTTGGAAGCAAAGGAAGCACAAATCATCCATTTTATATGTAAGTTCTTACAATGTAATTATTTATTTTGTTTGCTTGAGGTCAAGCTACATGTTGAGCTAGACCTCCATATGTACAAACATAGTTGTTCAATCTATGTTCTTCCCTATGTTTGTCTCATGTTAGACATCTCTCTCATGTATATAATCTGATATCTATATGTATATATTGTGAATACATGTTTCCATGATCATTTCCATCATTCCATGTCCATATGCCATGTTTAGAGTAAGTTTTAAAGAATTTTCTCCCGGTGATTATGATGTCATCCACGTATACAAGAAGGAAGATGGTACCGTGCATATGATGGAAGATAAATAGAGAGGAGTCCGACTTCGAGTTCTGAAAACCAACTGAAAGAAGAGAGTTTTTCAATTCTGTATACCATGCCCGTGGTGCCTACTTTAATCCATAGTAGCCTGTTTTAACTTACATATATGCGTTGGATGAGTGGGATCAAGAAACCCGGGTGGTTGAATCATGTAAACATCTTCAGATAATGAGCCTTGGAGGAAGGCATTGTTGATGTCAACCTGTCGGAGTGACCAGCCATTTGTGACAGCAAGGTAGAGAACAGTACGGATGGTAGCAGGTTTGACTACTGGACTGAATGTCTCGGAATAATCAATGCCTGGTCGTTGATGAAAACCTTTTGCCACAAGACGAGCTTTGTGACGATCAATTGTGCCATCGGGATTGTACTTGGTACGAAAATCCATTTACACCCGATTGGAGTATGAGAGGAGGATGGTGGTACGAGTTCCCACGTGTTATTTTTCACCAGTGCATCAAAATCAGTTTGCATGGCCTGACGCCATAGTGGGAGTTTCAAGGCTTGAGTATAAGTGGTGGGTTCAGTCATAGAGGGTTGAAGTTAGGTATGAAGATTGAGATTATTTATCGGTTTGCGGATGTTGTTACGAAGTCGAGTGAGAGGACCTGGTGGAGGGCGTGGGGTGATGGTATGTGTGGGGCGGCAGGATGAGTAATGGTTTGGGGAGAAGAGGCTGATGATCCAGCCGGGTAGGATGGGGGTCCGGTCGGACCTGGAGCAGTTTAAGGCTGGGATGGGCTTGTATTAGTAGGTGATGGAAGAGGGTTGGAGGGCTGTGAGGTTGTGGCAGTAGGTAGTGCCGGAGTGGTTAAGATGGGAACTCAGAAGGGGCACCAGTCATTTTTCGAAATTGATGATGAAGGGGAAGTATTGTTGGAGGAGAAGGGAAACTCATTCTCGATGAACTTGACATGGCGAGAGACATAAATTTTGTATGTGGTCGGATCAAGACAGTAGTAGGCACTTTGTGTGGGGGAATAGCCTACAAAGACTCACGGAGTGGATTTTGGTTCAAGTTTGTGATTGGTGTAGGGACGGAGCCAGGGATAGCATAGACAGCCAAAGCTGTGGAGTTTGAGGTAGTTAGGAGGTTTGGAGAAGAGTTTAAGGAACGGAGATTGTAAGTTAAGGGTGGGTGTGGGCATATGATTGGTGAGGTAACAAGCAGTAAAAAAAGGCAAGAGGCCAAAATTTGAGAGGCATGTGGGAGTGGGTGAGGAGGACGAGCCCGATATCAACAATGTGTCGATGACGGCGCTCGGAATACCCATTGTGTTCTGGTGTGTGCGGTGGAGAGGTGAGATGAGTGATGCCAAACGAAGTAAGAAGAGGACAGAGACCAATGTATTCACCTCCATTATCACTGAAGATAGTAAGAATGGGGCGAGCAAAAAACTTTTCCACTAGGTTTTTAAAGGTGGCAAACACGTTGGTAGCATCATTTTTGTGTTTTAATGGGTAGAGCCAAGTATATTTGGTGAAGTGGTCGACAAAAATTATATAATATTTGTAACCATCGTATGATAAAATTGGTGAGGTCCAAACATCGCTATAAAGAACATCAAGTGGGCCAGAAGAAGACACATAATTATCATAAAAAGGGAGTTTATGGCTTTTATTGCAATCACGAGAATTACAATGAAAAGAAAATTCCTAGGAATATATAATTGAAAACTAGAACTAAGATGGTGCATAATTGGATAGGACGGGTGACCGAGATGGTGGTTCCAGTTGACAGTGGTGGTGGAGACATGAACAGCGGGAGGGGACGGATGCTATTCATAAACGCCAGATCTAGAGGTACCTTGGAAGAGGGTTTTGCCCGTGTGGTGATCCTTCACAAGAAACGAGTCAGGTAAGAATGTGAGAAGGGACGACTCAATTTGAGTCTTCCACGCTATGTAGTTGGTAGGGGTAAGCTTAAGAACGTGGGAGAGGGAGATGACAAGCAGTTGTTTGGACGGCTCTGCCGGATTTGGGAGGAGACTACTTTCGGCCATGGTGGAATTTTTAGGTTTGGATCGTTGATGCTCTAGATGCCATATAGAGAGAATAGTATAGAGAACATGAACATATTTTTGTGTTGGTCCCAAAGGGGCAACAAGGGTATAAAAATAGCTAGAGGAGGGGTGAATAGCTGTTTTGAAATTCTTTTCGTACCATTGAAAAAATCAATTGCAAATGTGCACTTTATCAAATAAGCGTTATGAAATGCGCCTAAGTGCGTGAGTGAAATGCACAGCGGAATTTAGTAATGAAATAGGCACAAAGTATGATAAAGGGGGTGCACACACACTCTAAGTATTTTGGCTCAAAGTGAGTGAAAGATGGAACTAAGGCAAATGATATAACAAACACAACATAATTTAGTCCAATCAATCTACAATGAATAAACAAGCAAATAGTGAGATAAGATAATAACTTGAAAGTAAATGACAAGAAATTAATACGCGCTATTTGGAGAGGTTCGATCGGGAAATGATCTACGTCCTCTACCAAGATGGTTAGTCTTGGATTTCTAATGAAGATATTATAATATGAGTGAGTGTTACAAATTACAACGTTTGAGCTTTACACTAACTCAAGATCTATTATCTATGAAAGAACAAATCCTAGACAAAACCAGTGTATCTCTTAAAGAAATATCTAAGTGATCAAACTTAAAGAGGTGCGTGCGTCTTTTTAGTATCAAGGCTCTTTAGATCTATGAGATTGAGAGCACAAGAAAACTAAAGGTTTTTGCTTGAGGATCTGGGCTAAGTATGAAGGTAATGAAGATGTTCTTGAGAAATCTGGGAATTCAATGAGAAATCTTCAAATCTTCAACAAATGCTTTGAGAGAGAAATTCATACCAATCTAGCAACTTCAAAAGTTTAAAGTTATGGAGTATTTATAGTAGAGCCCCAAAAACTAGTCGTTGGAAATCCCTTGTGGATAATATCAAGGAGAGATGTGCTGGAGCTGATTGAGTGGAGCACGTGTCCTTTTATAGCCGTTAGACACATAACAACAATATGACTGTTATGGATAGGTGTCTTCAGATGCGGGTGCATACGTGTTATTTTTCCACCGTTGGATCTTTGGCGTAGTTTGAATTTCTTCAAGTCTTCATGTCTTCAATAAATCACCAAGTGTTTGAATTTCAACAATGAGAGGCGCGTTGAGCCAAAGGGGAGCATAACACGGCGCGCGCCAAAAGGGACGTATAGGCGCAGTGCATTGTGGCGTTTGGGTAAGAGGCGCGTAGGCGCATAGGCGCAGCGCGTAGGTGCATAGGCGCGTAGGCGCATAGCTTCACTCAAATCTGTGATTTTCTTGAATCTTGATATTCTTGCCCTATTCCTACGCCTATTCTATTCAAATGGACTATCTAAAAATGAAGTATAAATACTTCTTACATATGGGTCTAAAGTCCAAGTGAACGACATGAACCGACTTGGGTCAATGGGTCCCATATGCTCTGGGCCCGTACACCTAAAAGGCATATACTGAGAAGACATTCACCAGACGCCTAGGCTTTTGGGCCGACATCAATAAAGCCGATCAGGCAGACCTTGCCTAGAATGAGTTACTAGTAGCCCAATCCCTAACCGGCCTCAATGACGAGACGAGTTATATGACGGGCCGACATGCATCAGAAGCCTCCCATTATCATCGGGAGTCCGCTTACAAGAGTCATAACACAACTCAAACGGTGAGGATCCTTATATAAATAAAGGATATATTTTCTACAAGATAACTGGGATATCACTCATCCTTATCAGGAGTCTATCTCTAAGGAATACGAGTCCCACATTAACACGGGCTCCCTGGCTTTCTTAACAAATCAGGAATCTTACACCCATACCTATATAACAGGTCCTATACACGGGAAACGGGTAAAGAACTTTTAGACTCTCTAATAGTCAATTGATTCTACATTCATCTTCACTACCCAAATACTTATTCTCACGCCGGAGGGCCTTCGCCGGTGGAGCCCCGGCGTAGTTTACGTTTGTTCTTTGTGCGCAGATCTGACAGGAGGGTTCTCATTGCTGGATTTATCCGAACCACTAGACGAAGGGCTGATCCGACACGTTTTTGGCAGCATCAGTTTGGTTCCATTGCCGGGAAACGTTCGTTTGGAGAACCTCTTTGTTCGGAAAAACCACAATTTCCTCATGTCTGAAGTTCGCGCCGACGGTCGAGAAACTAGCGTTACCCCGGACGCTACTCTCAATCCGCCTCCGCTCTTAACGGGGCGAATAACAATGTCCAGAATCAAGGTCTCCCCCTCAGCCTCAGGGTGGCGGAATGCATACCCGATCACGAGGGCCACCACCTGAGGTGGTTAATCAATATGGGCGATGGAGACGGACGCTTTCTCGCCCTCAACCTTCCGAAGATGGTCCTTCCAGGCCTCCACCTATTGATAGAAGGACGCTATTACATCAAAATGTTTCAACCCTTCAGCAACTGGCCGATGCTCAAAGGGTTCTCCTGGAATGCGATCCTGATCATTCTTTAGCACCCTTCGCCCAGCCCTCTGATACAAGGGGAGCTTTCGGAGGCGGAGAAAGAACTGAACGTAGGGGAAACCCGCGCACTGATGACAGACGTCATCAAGGACCGCGCAATGCACCCCCAGGAAACCAAGCAGCGCCACCAAGCCGACTGAAAGGCCGACTCGGCCCAGTCAATCCCGATGTCGGTGATCTGAGAGATCAGATTAACCGCAGGAGAGAAGAGGAGGCTGAATCTCCAGATGTGAGATATCTAGGAGAGAGGCGCCGATGGCAAAACCAAGAACAGATCCCACCAAGACAAGACCCGCCCCGTCACACTCCTCCGGGACGACACCGTGATGATCCAGACATAAGCCGAGTTGATGGTAGAGGCCGAGACAAAGAAAGGGATAGGCCAAAAAGTTCCCATCGTAGCTCGGGATTCAGTGAACAGGTCATTTTAGATCTGCAGGAGAGAATGGAAAACATTGAGATGAACCAGGGACAGAGGAAGGTCAAGATCGACTATGATGCGATGCGTCCTTTCGCTCAGTGGATTAAAGATTCTCCACCTAACCCCGGCTAAAACTTCCTCATCTCGACAAATACTTAGGCAATTCTGATGCCATGGATCACCTCCAATCTTTCGAAGGCATGATGGCCTTGGTTTCCAACAAAGACGACGTACTTTGCAAAGCCTTTGCTAGTACGTTAGTTGGGGCAGCCCGATCCTGGTTCATGGATCTAGAAAAGAAGAGCATCAATTCCTTCTCTAAATTGAAGACGGGTTTTCTTGAGTATTTTGCCACTGCGGGAGCCAGGAAGAAGAGGCTATCTGACCTAGGAAACATAGTCCAAGGGAAAAATGAGTCAACCATGAGCTTTTACAACAGGTTTAGGGACTTGGCCGACTCAATAGAAGAAAGACTCACAGACAGGAGATCATCATGTGTTTCTATAATGGACAATGGTCAGAAGAGCTCACCTATGAATTGTCAGTAAGAGAACCTCTTACGAAGGCGGAGCTATACCAGATGGCCTACGCAACAGCAACCGCTGAAGAAAAAAAGAAATGGTTGTCAGGGTACAGAGACCGAGATCGGGGAAGAGAAAGCAGACCGCCCTCCACCGACTTGCCACAAAGTAATAATGGTGGGGGAAATAGAGGAAAGAACAGAACGAGGGGAACCGAGGTCTACACCCCCCTCACAAAGCCGATTTCTGAGATTATGAGTTTGGTAAATCTCCCCAATCCAAAACCCCTCAAGGACAATCCAAAGTTTCCCGGGATATGAATAAGTACTGTGCATACCACCGAGATAACGGCCACGAGACCGACAACTGTTTTGCCTTGAAGAAAATACTACAAAAAATGGCCGACCAAGGAAAATTGGACGAGTTCATAGCAAAGAAGGATAACAAACGTCCAAGAGAAGACGAGAGAAGAGATGACCGAGAGGATAGACCACCTCGGGCCAAATTGATCGGTGTTATCAGGGAAGAAATTCCTTCAAATACACGACTGAAGGAGCAGATCTTCGAGCTCAGTAAGGTCTACCACATCCCTCCCTGGATCCACAAAGGAGAGGAGGTAATTGTCACGACCCGAAATATAGGCTCTATTTATTAGTAATTAAATGATTTTTATTTAAATTATTTGCTTATTTATTTATTTAAATTATTATTTATTTAAATATTTATGTGTGCAATTTACGTATTATATTAATTGTGCCTAGCATTTTATTCGAGTTATTTGGGCTAGTGTGGAAGTGTTGAGTCTTAATTGTTAGTCGGGAGTGTAAGTAATTGTGTTAGTATGGAGAGGGGGGTCTAGTTGTAACTTTTCAAATAATTTACCCCTACTCCCTTGCCTCCCTCACCTCCTTCTCCCTCCTACACTCCACCCCATTCCCATTTCCCAGCCATCTCTCTCCTTCTCTCTAGCAAGGTGAGTTTTCCTTCCTTTACTTCTCTCTTCTTTTTCTTCATCTTCTTCTAGTCATTTCTCATTTCTTAAAACGTGAACCTTGTTTAGATCGTCGATAGGATCGCGTAGAACAAAAAAGAATCGAATTCCGTCAACTTTCATTATTTCCAAGTAAGTTGCTTTTCCCCATTTTAATGCTAAAATGTTCATATCATGTTTAGATATCGTTTGATGTGTTATATTTGAAGTTTGGATGAGTTCTAAATTTGTTTGGGATTTATTTGGGTTTTTGGTCATAAATGGTGATTTTGGAATGTTGGGTTTGATTCTTGGTTTTGGGTTGTTAGATGGTGTTGTTTAGGTTCCCTAGATGTTTAGATGTAGTTTTGGTACCTTGGAAACTAGTTTGAAAGCTTTGATTTTGAGCATTTATGGAAGGTTTGTGTTTGGCCCGAAAATGGTGAACCCAGCTGAGATTTCTTCCCTGTTCGTAGACCAGGCGCCCGCCTGACCCTTCCCAGGCGCCCGCCTACATACCCCTTTCTGAAGACCAGACTTACTGGACAAACAAGCGCCCGCCTGCCCTATACCAGGCGCCCGCCCGCCCCCTGTTCCAGGAATTTGACCTTTTTGCTTGGTTTAAGACTTAAGGCTTAACTAGTTTAGGTTTAATCCTTCTAATTAACTTAAGATAACACCGTGGGACACTTTAATGTGTGGATTTGATTCTTTTATGAATAAATATGATGTGTAATTTATTTAAGTACCGTTTTGGTAATGTTGGGCATTTTTGTTGTGCGGTTTGGATTGGTTTACCTTTGTGGTAACTTAATTTGATTGGTTCCCTACTTTGGAACCTTAAGTTGTGCATTCATGCTAAACTATTATTACTTAGCATTTATTTGAAAGTCCAGCTGGTATTTTGTGTGTGTTTGGGCGATGGGAAAGATTATAATGGCAAAGCCAAGTCCATTATAATGTTGACCATTGTTTTGCCCCCTTCTTTACCCCTTCTCCAGATTGGCCTTGGAAAGGATAAGTCAGCGTTCCTTTGTGAATGTATCTGGCTAGCGGGCATGACTTTGTGTCATGGTCCTTGTCCTTTGTGACACTGTTATGATTATTGGTTCCGGTACCGGGGTTTTCTCTTCGGCTTTCATGCCATTATGAAGATGTGATTGGTTGATAATTGAAGCTGCGCAGCGATCCTTATTTGGATGTTCCGGTTTGGAAAACCTTGGCTATATCCTTTGTTATGTGTTTATTTCCGCTGCTATCTGTTATATGATAATTGCTATGTGCTATGCGATATTTATTATTGCTTATTGTATATTGCATCATAGCATGTCATGTAGTTGCATTAGTAACTTATTGAGATTTATCTCACCCCTTTTCTTTTATCTTTGTTTTCCTTACCCCCCCCCCCCCCAGGTGCTAAGGATTAGTCTCGCTGATCACGAGATAGAGGACGTCGAGTGTGGATCCGTTCTTTTGGGGAAGGTTGATATAGGTTGGTTTCCATTATGAAAATGTGTAACCATTTTGGGGTAGTTGTACCAAACAATGACGTCTCTAAGGATTGTATATTTTTATTTGTTGGGCATAAACTTGTGGAAGTTTATGATCATTGTATTTAGTCTTTTTCAAACTTTGGTTTGTAAAACTTTGGATTACCCTTTTGGTATCAAATGAAATTTTTAACTTCGGTATTTTGGAGTTTATTGTTAGAGTCGACGTCCAGATCGCGGTCCCGGGGCCGCGGGGTCCGGGGTCGCGACAGTAATCACCTTTTCCCCCAATGAGCTGGCCGGAAACAGGGCCATGAGAGAACAACCTTTGGTTATCACGGGCCGAATTGATAACTGTGAGTCGGAAAGGCTCTTGATAGATTCTGGTGCAGCTAAGGACGTGCTCTATTATAAAACCTTCAAGGAGATGGAATTGCCAGAAACTATGTTGAGCCCATACAACGGAGATTGGAAGGTTTTACAAACCACAAGGCCGAGGCTAACGGAACCGTGGACTTGCTACTAGAAATCGGGGAATATCCTTATAAGACATCGGCAATAATCACTTTCATCATTATGGATCTGGCTAGTGACTACCACGCTATCCTCGGCTCTCCCAGTCAAGGAAAATTGGGGATGGTGCTTCCCTACCTCACCAACGGCTAAAGTTTCCCACCCCAAAAGGTATAGGTTGCGTCCCCGGTAACCCCAAGCATTTTTGGAGCACGTGATGAGATCCGAAAGGCAAGAACAAAGATGGATATTAATACCCCCGACAGAAGGATAACCATATCCAAGTCAACCACGGTCACATCTACAACCCCCAACATCGGCGTAATAACAGTGGACATGCCTGAAGAATGGGTGGTACTTGACGATGACAAGGCCATAACAGAAGAAAAGGTCACCTACGGGATAGACGGTTTTGGCTGTATTTCCATGAACATAGCTTCAGACGAGCCGAGTTCTTCCAACCTCGCCCTCGTCCCAAGCTCGGGGGCCACAGTACTCACTAATGAGGATGCCGAGATAGGTCGACTCCTTGATCTGGAAAACTTGACCCTAGACGGCAAGGACAAAGAGAGGGTAAAGCAGATCATCGTGGAAACCCTAGAGTTCAGAGAAGGACCGAGCTGAGACCGGTTGATCAGTTAGAAGAGATCATCATCAACCCAAACTACCCGGAGCAAAAAATAAAGAC
>JAOWBW010000611.1:0-80416 GCA_026119855.1 Campanula takesimana | reverse complement strand
GAGAAATACTTCACAACCCCAAATCTTCATGAAAGATAGACAAGGCTTCTTTCCGCTCCACATCTCATATGGAGTCTTTTGAACCGATTTAGTTGGAACACGATTTAGTGTGAAAGCAGCGGTTTCTAGAGCGTAACCCCAAAAAGATATTGGAAGATCAACTTGACTCATCATTGATCGAACCATGTCTAACAAAGTCCGATTTCTCCTCTCAGACACACCATTCCATTGTGGTGTTCCGGGCGGAGTCAATTGTGAAACTATTCCACAATTCTTTAGATGATCATCAAATTTTTGACTTAAGTATTCACCACCACGATCTGATCGAAGTGCTTTAATACTTTTGCCAAGTTGTTTTTCTACTTCATTTTGAAATATTCTAAATATCTCAAATGCTTCACTTTTATGTTTCATTAGGTAAACATACCCAAATCTACTATAATCATCAGTGAAGGTTATGAAGTATTGAAATCCTCCCCTAGCATTGCTACTTAATGGTCCGCATACATCGGAATGTATCAACCCCAATAAGTCGCTTGCCCTTTCACCTAGCTTGGTAAAAGGTGTCTTAGTCATTTTTCCAAGAAGACACGACTCACAAGTATCATATGACTCGAGGTCACATGAACCTAAAAGTCCGTCCCCATGGAGTTTTGAGATACGCTTCTCATTAATATGACCAAGACGGCAATGCCACAAATAAGTATGATTTACATCATTAGGTTTAGATTTCTTATTTACATGATAGACATTATTTTCATTCTTGACATCCAAGATATAAAGGCCATTAAATGAATTAGCAATACCATAAAGCACATCATTTAAATAAATAGAAATTTCTTATTCTCAATAAGAAACTTAAAACCTTCTTTATCCAAACAAGAAATTGAAATAATATTTCTGCTTAAATCCGGAACATAATAACAATTGTTCAAAAAAAGAATTAATCTGGAAGGTAAAGTGACTTCATAAGTCCCTACGGCTAATGCAGCAACTCTTGCTCCATTCCCCACGCGTAGATCTACTTCACCTTCTTTAAGCAGTCTCCTATTCTTTAATCCCTGCACATTTAGACAAATGTGAGAACCACATCCGGTATCCAATACCCAAGAATCAGTGGTAGAAAGGAGAATATCTATCATATAGATACCTGAAGTCGACGCAGCCTTGCTGCTCTTCTTCTTCTTTTGCTCTTCCAAGAAAGCCTTGCAATTACGTTTCCAATGACCAATTTCTTGACAATGGAAACAGATTGCATCCTTTTGTGAATCAGGTTTTGCCTCAGAAGCCTTGGCAACCTTTGCCTTGCTTATTTTGGGTTTGACAACTTTTGCCTTACCCTTTCCTTTGGCACCAGCCTTCTTCCCATCATGAACCAAGAGCACGGGAGAACCTTTCTCCACAATTTTCATCTCTGCAGTTTTGAGCATCCATGCAACTCAGAGAGATTCTTATCCATTCCATGCATGTTATAATTCATCACAAACTGATTATAACTTTTAGGCAATGAATTAAGAATGAGATCCGTGGCTAGCTCCAATGGATTGGATAGCCAAGTTTCTCAAGGTGCTCTACATAACCTTTCATTTTAAGAAAGTGAGGACTCACTTGTTGCCCTTCATTCATTTTACTAGTAGTGAATGCAACAATGGTCTTGTACCTCTCTTGCCTAGCTTGCTCTTGAAACATGGTTCTCAACTCCACGCCTATCTCATAGGCTTCCAAATGTTCCAAACTTTGTTGGAGTTTTGAACACATAGCAGCAAGCATGAGACAACTTACATCTCTAGAATCATTACGATGTTTCTTGTAATTGTCTCTTTCTACCCTAGGGGCAGTAGGCGGTGGTTCAGCAGGGAGAGGCCCATCGAGAATGTACAACTTATCTTCTTGCCTAAGAACAATTCTTATGCTACGAATCCAATCCATAAAGTTGGTACCATTCTCTTCGAGCTTATCCTTCTCAAGGATTGATCGCAACGACATTGATTGAGTGTTATTAGTCATTATCTACAAATATGCAAAAATTTCCAAAATTTAATAAGTACCGGTTTTCATTAAAGAGATAAATAATGTATTTTAAAACAAAATACTCCCACCAAATTATACAACCTTCTTTATACATCCAATGTATAGTATAATTTAAATGGGTTGAGATCCCGCTTTAATCTAATTTTGAGTACGCTTTGGCACACCGCTCAGAATTAAATCAATTAGGTAGACAACTCTTGTCAATCATATCTCATATGACTCTCAGTTATTTTCATGAGATTCTTTAAGAAGTCCAATTTCAAAAAGCATGTTAAATCTCATCTTTGCCTTAAGCCCAAAACTGTTTTGACGCTTAATTAAGTCCAACCATTTTAAACGCATAGGAAACTCTTATTCACTCATCTTGCTCAAACATGAATAAAATCAATGCACCTCGCTTTGGCGAGCCCACATAAAATTACTCATGTATAAACAAGTGTTTTAATCATGGCATGGCAATAAAAGACTTAAAACTTTCTTTGAAGGTTCATCACATATAGCATATAACACATTTATGAGCACATAATATAAACATGTTACACATCAAGTTTAGCCACTAAATTAATCTCCATTAATTTAAGCATGGTATTTATGTGTCATTAGTTTTTCTATAATTATGAGGATGAGACTATTTCAACTTTGGTTATTATTTCCAAATCAAGACAACAAGGAGTGCGGTCGAACTAAGCCATTAGGCAACACAATCCCGCACTAATTCAAGAAACCAAGAAGGTAGTCCATGTGGCCGAAACTAAGCAATAGATGGTCTCGATGAACGTAGGCCAATTGCATTCACAATTCCACATGGATTGATTGGATCAATAGCATTTGGATTATCAACATATTCAGAATCGAGAAAGTATTGAACAAAACAAGTTGACTCTTTGACCATGACTTGTGTTCAATGATATCGTGGACAAAAGGATTATGACAGATTCTAAGGGAATGCGAACTTGTATCTAGTTATACTATTTGGGTAGGTATGACGGTTTGCTAGAACCTAATCATATCTTATGGTTTCATGTTTGAACCCATTGCCAACTTAGTATAATCCTAGAGGGTCACACACAATAGAACGAATCTTTAAAAGGACTATATTGGAATTTTGGAAATTCTGGACATTCTGGGGAAGTGGGCGACCGAACAGTATGGACTGGGCGGCCGCACACTTAGTCCATTTTTGTACCAGTTTTGCTTCAGATAGTTGTGCGACCGCACAGTGCATTCTGGGCGGCCGCACAGTACTGTCGGGTGGCAGATTCCTAATTTGATTAGGAAACGAATTTTGGACGGATTTTGACACAAGTTTCCTATTTGGAATAGGTCATACTTGTGTATAAAAGACCAAATTCGGCCAGCACTCTTGTCCAATGATTTTGTGAGTCTCAAAGAGTTTGAGAGAGGATTTATTTTGTTCCAAGACACTCTTGGTTGAAGAACAAAATAATACACAAAATAAATTCCATATAGTTCTTTTGATTGTGAAAAAGTGTTTCACAATTTGGTCTAGCAACCAAGATCAAAGAAGCTCCTTTGATAGTCGTTCGAAGTGTGGATACCGCTAGAGGGTGAAAATCATCATCTTCAAAGTTCGTGTTCAAGCTTCGTGATCGTGATCAAGTCTTCAAACCTTCACCAAAGACCAAGAGAATTTGATAGCCATCAAGGGTTAGTTTATTCCTTTATTCTTATGTTGTATTTGATTTAATCATATGAACGGATCCATGGCTTTGGGTTTCAAAATTTTAAATGCTAAATTCCGCTGCGCATGTTTGATCGAAACCCAACAGGTTCATCTTGGATGGCCTCAGACAAGTCAGTCTGCTCAGGCACAGCCGCAGCCTCAGACACATCAGTTTGCTCAGGCTGAACCGCAGCCTCAAACACATCGGTTTGCACAGGCTGAACGGCAACCTCAAACACTTGGGTCTGCTCAGGCTCGGTTTGAGAAGAGGGTTTAAGATTAGGAAAGGCTTTGAATATTTTAGCCAACTGTTCGTCAGTAAACTGAACAGAGGGCGGTTTTGAAGTTGGAGGTTTAGGAGGAGAGGAGGTAGGAATGAAGAGATGTGGGGAAGGAATGAGTTCATGAATAGATGGTTTAGAAGGGGATAAGGGTTTGGTTTGAATGGATTTGGCTTTGGTGGCTTTGAGAGTGGAGGAATCCATTGCAAACTTGAGAGATTTCTCCACATTCTGATGTAATGGAGATAAGGGTTTAATTTAATGTTTTGGAATTAAAGGTTTGGAAGTAGGAGGTTTGGGAAGAGTAGGTGAGAGTCTGATAGGGGGAAATGAGGTTGAAGTAGAAGGGGGTTTAGATGACGGTTTGGATGAGGGTTTAGAGGGAGGTTTGGCTAGGTCTGCCTTTATGATGACTTTGGGAATTTGGGCAGAACCTTTCCTTTTTCTTGTGGGAGCGGTTTCCCTGGGTGAACCGCAGGTCTATGCCTTGCTGCAGGCTCCCCCTCAACCGCTTGCTCCCCCTCAGCCGAAGCACCAATTTGATCTAAGTGACTTAGCCCCATTCTATTCAAGGTTCCAGTCTGACCTTCATTCCTTAACATCGTAGCATGGGCCTGATCAGCTATGGCACCAGCATACGGTTTGCCTGATTTATTGAGCCGAGCCTCAGGATAAGGGCCACGTTCGGCTTCAGGTAGGGGGTCGTCACTCCAAACAGTTTGGGCAAATCTCCATCCAAACTTAATTCTGAAAGCTTCTAATTTGGACAAACCGAAGATGGTCTTCTCTAAAGGGTCCATCCAGTAATCCTTGTTGGTAGAGGAGAACTTGAATATCTCAGGTTCCTGGTGAAGAAACTGAGTAAGCAATCTGCAATGAGTTCTAATCTTGGACTTGCCAGCGGCTTTGTCAGCGGCATGGCGGTGCAGAGCATTGATCATTTCCTTTATAACTACCTTGGGCCAGTGTAACTTCTTTCCTTTGTAAATTGCCACACAGTAGGCATACTGTTCTGATGTGAAGTTGTTATGGTTCCCATTCTTGCACATTACAGCTGAGTCCACCAGGTCACATAGAAGTGCCATCACCTCTCCAAAATCCTTTTTGGAGGAATTCTTGGTGGAGAACGAACTGACTCCAATCAATTCCAAAGTAGTGCTGTTCAATAGCTCCGGTTTGATAGATAAGATCCCAGAATTATCAAGTCCAGCTAACACACCTATTTTTGTTGCGGTTAGGGTCACAACTTTTCTACAAACCGTAGATCGAATAGCATCCTCATATTGCACTTCACCAGTTTCCAAATTTCTAATTTCTTCACCCCTTGCATTTATCAGAGCCGCAGTGGTAGAGATCCCATTATCAAAGAATTCTGAACAAATAATTGGGACAAATTGAAGTTCATCCATGAGGAACAGAGGCAGAAGCTTGGTTGTTCCTAATAAATTGAGTAGCTTCCTTCCAACAGTGTCCTGTTTAAATTCGGCTTCAGCGATTCTTGAGCCTGGTACAAAGTTGGATGTATCCTAAAAAAAAATTTCAAAGTTAGAATTGATTTGAAGAATGACAGTTTGAAACCTTAAGTAAACCGTGGTTTGAATAAGACTTACAAACTGTAACAAGGAATCCTAACAATGATAACATGAGAATCAAGTAAATTTTTTTTTTTTAAGAAAATAAAAACAGTAGTAAAAGAACAAGTAAAAATAAAAAATGGATCAAAGTGAGAAAGTTTTGAAAAAGAGTTTGAATGCACGAAGAACAGAGTATAAATGAGCAAAACAAAATCTTAACCAAAATATGAAAGAATTATACCAAAACGATCACAAGGAGCAGATTCTAACAAAGTTCTAAATAAGCAAGAACAAATGACAACACAGTATCCCAGAATCTGTAAAAATGCGCATGAACACCAAATAACCCAAAAAATCGAATGTGCTCAAAAATTGAACACAAATCACAAAATTAAGTATACACCCAGTGTAAGTAAAGTAATGCCAACAATCCAGCCAAGATATCAAAGAAAAAGCATAAATAATCAAGGAAGATGAACAAGCTTTAAAGCTTCAACAATGGCGGACGAACGAAATATACTGAGTTAGGGTTTAGAAATTCATACCATATCGGGCTTCGTTGATTTGGAAGATGTAGAAGTAGAATCAAGATCAATAACTTTCTTTGGTGCCATTTAGAAAATTGTTTAAGTAAGAAAATGTTTGAGAGAGAACAGAGAGAGAGTACAGAGTGTACGCAGAGAGTGCAGAGGAGAGAGAAGAGTTTTGCCAAATAGAGAAAGAAGGTAAAAAGTTAAAATGAAAAATGATTTGTCTTTTATACTCAATTAACCATCTCGGGTAGTGGAGCGGCCATGACGGCTGAGAAAAACTTAACCGTCAGCATATATGTCGATTCGCATTTAATGCGGCAGAGATAATTGCACAAAAGTCCTTAAAAAAAGAAGTGACATAAAGTAGGGACTAAATTGCAATAATTCATATCGAGCGGTTTGAGTAAACCGACTTACCTTTTCCTCATTAACGGTTTTGATGAAACCGATATCTCTCAGATCTGTCTTCGGTTTTAGTCGATCAAACCGAGTCTTTGCTTTCACACTCCGGTTTGGATCAAACTGAAGATATTCTTCCTGACTCTTTTGACTGGAACCTTTATGGATGCGGTTTCAATGTTGATAGAACCGCAAGCTATTTTTGCAATTTCTTAATAGAGCCAAAATACTTAACAAAAAATATTAGAACAAGAAATCAAGACATGAAATAATTTAAGTTAGTTCCAGCATACCCATTTCTCCTCGTAAATGAAAGAACCATGAATTTTCGAGCGTTTTGGTGAGGATGTCAGCAATTTGATCATCAGTTCCCACCTTTGCTAAGAATATGTTCTTCTTTTCAACATGATCTTTGAGGAAATGATATCTTATGTCAATGTGCTTTGTCTTTGAATGTTGAACTGGATTGTTGGAGATAGAAATTGCTGCAGTACTATCACAGTAGATAGGGCAGTTCTTTTCAAATACTTCATAGTCTTCCAATTGCTATTTCATCCAGAGAATTTGAGAGCAACAGCTTCCAGCCGTAATATATTCAGCTTCAGCGGTTGAGACTAAAACAGATGCTTGTTTCTTGCTAGACCATGATATAAGCTGAGATCCAAGGAACTGACATGTACCACTAGTGCTCTTTCTATCAATCTTACATGCTGCAAAGTCAGCATCTGAATAACCTAACAAATCAAATGAAGATTCTTTGGAGTAACAAAGTCCAAGGTTAACAGAGCCACATAAATATCTAATAATACGTTTAACATCAATAAGATGAGATTCTCTAGGGTCAGCTTGAAATCTAGCACAAACATACACACTGAACATTATATCTGGCCTACTTGCAGTTAAGTAAAGAAGAGAGCCAATCATACCTCGGTAGAGTGTCTGATTCACTTTCTTACCTTGTTCATCTCGATCCAAAATGCAGGCCTTTTGCATTGGGGTATCTACTGGTTTAGCGGTTTCAAGCCCAAATTTCTTGATCAAATCCTTAGTGTATTTGGCTTGATTTATAAAGATTCCATCATGACATTGCTTTATTTGGAGTCCAAGAAAGAATGTTAACTCTCCCATCATACTCATCTCAAATTTACCTTTCATTAGCTTCTCAAACTTAACACACATAGTTTCATTAGTAGAACCGAAAATAATATCATCAACATATATTTGAACTAATAATGAATGACCTTTATGTTTAGCAATAAATAAAGTTGTATCAATTTTACCTCGAGAGAAGCCTTGTTCAATAAGAAATTTAGATAGAGTGTCATACCATGCTCTTGGTGCTTGTTTGAGTCCATACATGGCCTTCTTGAGCTTGAAGACGTGATTGGGTAATTTGTTATCTTCAAAACCTGGCGGTTGGGCTACATAGACTTCTTCTTGTAGTTCACCATTCAGAAATGTACTCTTCACATCCATTTGATATAACTTAAATTTCTTGAAGGAGGCATAGGCCAGGAATAATCTAATGGCTTCAAGTCTGGCTACAGGAGCAAAGGTTTCATCATAGTCAATCCCTTCTTCTTGTCTATAGCCTTGAGCAACCAACCTTGCTTTGTTTCTTGTTATAGTACCATTTTCATCCATCTTGTTTCTGTATACCCATTTTGTTCCAATTACAGTGTGATCTCTGGGTCTTGGAACTAGAGTCCAAACTTTGCATCTTTCAAACTAATTGAGCTCTTCTTGCATTATAGCTACCCAACTTGGATCACTTAGAGATTCATCTACCTTCTTCAGTTCCATCTGAGATACCAATGCGGTTGAGAATAAACTGTGTTTATCTCTATGAGTTAAGGTTCCTCTTGTTTGAACACCAGAACTGATAGGACCTATAACATTGGTTGTTGGATGGTCTCTATGCTCATTGATTTCTGGAGGGAGGTCTTCATGAACCACTATTTCTTGAAGATTTTCTAGAGGAGGCTCTTCTTGATAATCATTGAAATCTTCATTGAAGGTGATGTTTGGAACTGGATCAATGGTTTGAATGGGGACAGAAGATAGCGGTCCAGCAGCCACATCATTTGCAGTTTGACTGGATGCGGCTGGAGAACCTGATGGAGCGGTTTGAGTAGGTTGGTCATCAGCTACTGTATGATTAGGGTAAGATGTACCTATCTCAAAACCACTAAAATCATCAGCAACATTTGGAGCCATATGTGGCTCAAGAAGATCATGTTCATCAAATGTAACATGGACATACTCTACAGTTTTTAATGAAGTCTTATTGAAACAACGAAAAACTTTAGAGTGTTTTGAATAACCAACAAAAATACTTTCATCGGACTTAGCATCAAATTTACCTCGATGCTCTCTGCCATTGTACAAGATGTAGCACTTGCATCCAAAAATCTTAAAGAAGACAATGTTGGGTGATCTGCCTCTCCACAATTCATAAGGAGTCTTGTTGTGGACTTTGATGATGAGGGAGCGGTTCTGGGTGAAACAGGCGGTATTGACAGCTTCGGCCCAGAAGTACTTGGGAAGCTTTGCTTCTGCAATCATGGTCTTCCCGGCTTCAATCAAAGTCCTGTTCTTTCTTTCTACTACTCCATTCTGTTGTGGAACTCCAGCGGCAGAGAAATTGTGATCAATTCCATGATCATCACAATATTGGGCAACACCATTGTTTGAAAATTTGGTTCCATTATCTGAACGCACAGCAACGATGTCATCCAATTTATGAGTTTGGAGCTGTCTAAATAGAGCGGTTACGATGCCATAAGTATCATCTTTAGATGCCCTTATTTCCACCCATGTATATCTTGAAAAATCATCAACCACCACCAAGGTATAGCGGTTTCCTCCTATGCTGGCGGTTGGGACAGGTCCAAATAAATCCATGTGAAGCAGTTGTAAGCATCGGTTCGTTGAAGGCGCGGTTTTTCTTATCATGGTGATCAGCCACTTTGGGTAGTCCTTTGATGAGACCGTCCCTTTGCATTTTTGCTAGATACTTGAAGTTCAAGTGGCTGAACCGCTTATGCCATAACCTGCTGCTTTCACTTATATTTTTTGCTACAAAACAGAGGTCAGCAATAGAAACAATGTTACTCAAATCTATCATATATACATCACCAGTTCTGTTGCCAGTCAGTAGTGTAACTCCGGAAGTTGAATCTTTAATGAAACAGTTAGTTGAGGTGAAATTTCAGTTCATTCCTTTATCAGAAAACTGAGATATGGAGAGAAGGTTGTGCCTGAGTCCTTCTACTAGTGACACGTTTTCAATAGTCACTTTTCCACATTTGATAGCACCATATCCTATGGTTTCTCCTTTCTTATTGTTACCAAACACTACTGCGAGGCCTCTCATACTGATGAAATCACAAAGAAGTTCATTATCTCCGGTCATGTGTCATGAGCAAACACTATCCATGTACCAAAGATCCTTATTCTTCTTTGCGGTTCCAGCCATAAAGCATAAGGTCTGAAAAATAAACATTAAAGATTTTGGTCCTCCTTATTCTTTCGGGTCCTAGGGTTAGCAGCTTTTTGGGACCCACACCTGTTTGACCTTAGGATTTTTACGTCCTTTGGAATTGGGTGTGAACCTTAAAATACAATGACCAGTACTATGACCATAATCAGCACAAATGACACAATGAATTAAACCGGTTGAAGATTGCGGTTTTACAAACCCTTTACTGACCTTCGGTTTCTCATGTTTAACTGGGTCAGTGGTTTTGGCTTTAACAAAGATTACCTTCTTAAGCTCAACCTTCCTCTTATGTGCGGCTTTAGGAAATATGAAAGGAATTTCCTTAAACCGACTAGGAGCGGTTTCATCACTCAATACTTCCTTGGTTGCCTCAGCCGCTGTGGATTTCTCTTTCCACTTTGAATCTCTCCCAGTCTGGTTTTTAGGATACTCAAAGAAATAATTTTGCTTCTTAAATTCTTGTTTTGAGCCCTTTCTACCAGCATGATTAACCTTAGGAATTTCTTTGGTTTGTTCAGTTGGTTTCACACCACCTTCGGCACTGTAACGACCCGAAAACCCGCCTCTATTTTCTTAGTAATAAATATTTAATTATTTATTTATTTCTTATTTATTTATTTAAATTTTTATTTATCTAAATAATTATGTGTGCATTTTGTGGGATAATATTTTATGTCTAGCATTTTAATTGATCATTTGTGCTAGTGTGGAATTTATTGGGTCTTAGTTGATAGTGGGGAAATGGATTTAGTTGTTCCTAGTTGGGTAGTAGAGGGGACCTAAGTGAACTATTCTAATTTATCCTACTTACTCCCTCCATCACCTCTCTCCTCCCTCATTTCCCCCTAACTTCTCATCTCTCTCCCAGCATGCTCTCTCTCTCTCTCCAAAAAGGTAAAAATTTCTCTCTCACTTCTCTCTTCATTTTCATCCTCTTCCTCTCATTATTTCTCATTTCTTAAAACATGAAACTTGTTTAGATCGTCGTTAGGATCGTAGAGGGCTAAAAATATTCGAGTTCCGGCAACTTTAAGAAAATTCAAGTAAGTTGCTTTTCTCCCATTTTTATGCTAAAATGTTCATATCATGTTTATATAATGCTTGATGTGTTATATTTGAAGTTTGGTTGAGTTTAGAATTTATTTGGAATTTATTTTGGGTTTTGATTAAAAATGGTGATTTTGTTGAATGTTGGGATTTGATCTTGGTTTTGGTTGATGGATGGTGTTATTAAGGTCCTCTTTTTGGTTAGTTGTTGTTTGGGTACTTTGGGGTTCATGTGGGAAGTATTGATTTTGAGAATGTGTGAAATGGGTATGAGAAATGGGAGAACCCAGTTCATCCCTCCCGATTTCCGGCAGACCAGAGGGTTGGGCGACCGCCCAAAATATGGTGGGCGACCGCACATCTATCTGAAAGGTTTTGTTCTTGGTTGATGGCTTTTTGTGCGACCGCACAGACTCGAGTGGGCGGCCGCACAGAACCTCTGAAGGCTTTCATTTGTTATTTTGTGTTATTGAAGAATGCGTTTTGGTCTAAGTCTTGGGTGTCCTTCTAGTCGACCTTAGTGAGCATTGTAGTGCACTCTAGTGATAGAATTGGGTCCTTTGTGATTAAGTTTGTGTTGTGAAATTAGTTTTATGTTCTTTAACAATTTTGGGGTTATTTGGGTTTTAGAGGCACATGAATTGAGTTATCTTGTCTTTAAATGTTAGGATAGAAGTATATATAGGTACTCCTAAGTTTTAGAACGAAAGGAGTGAAATTCGGAGCTAAAACAGGGATTTTTCATAATGTCCGGCCGAACACTTTATAAAAATTGTCCGTTTTACGTTCAATCTTCCGGAGACCATAACTTCTTCGTCCGGACTCCGTTTTAGACGTGTAAACTATCGTTGGAAAGATCTTTTCGAGTACTATGCAATGGTTCTATTTGCCGCATGGTTCTAGATAAGAATGGTTGTCTTTTCGTTGAGGTTTAAGATCAAGGTGTAGTCTAGGTCTAGGTTCCGTAGTACTATTCTAGTTGACTTAGTTGGGCACCGTGGAACACTTTAGTAATTAAAATGGGTTCCTTTGTGAACAATGGTGTTATGTAATTTGATCAAGTATTGTTTGGGAATGTTTGGGCATCTTATGATGTGTTCGTGATTGTTCCAATCGAATTGATTTTCGAGTAAGACTTGGTCTAGGTTTTAGGCGATGTCCTATAGTACCTAGAGGGTTGTTATTGAACACCAAAGTGTAGGGTTTAGTCCGGTCGTGATCATGTTCTAATAAGGGTAACCTTTTGGATTCGTTTGGGGTGTTTAAAATTGGTTCGTTATGGACGGAGGTAAAGCGTGAATTGGCAATTGGGTACTTACGGTTTGATTAACCTTAAGGTGTATTCATTCTGATTTCCTACTTTGGAATTCCAGGTGTGATGAGATGGTTGAGTTCATAGTCCTAGTATATCTTTATGAGTAAATGTTTAGGGTCATTTTGGTAATAGTCATTGTGCCATTTGCGAGCGACCGTTTGGGTTGTGCTCTTTATGATTAACTTGTGGGTATCATATTTAGGATGTATTTGGTACATGCCTTATCTTGGAATCATTATGTTTTAATGGTCAATGTTGTTGGACTCTTTTATGAGAAACTCCTTGTGCTATTGTTGTTGAACTCTTCTTGAGTAATCGTTTGCATCTTTTATGGTGATTAATTAGTATGATTCCCTACTTTGGAATCAATTGTTGTTTATTGTGCTAGTATTTTATTACTTAGCCTTTACTTGAAAGTCCAGCTGGTATTTTGTGTGTGTTTGGGCGATGCGAAACATTATGATGGCACAGCCAAGTCCATTGTGATGTTGACCATTGTTTTGCCCTATTATTACCCTCCTCCAGATTGGCCTTGGATGTGAGAAGAGCTAGATCCTTTGTGTGCATTTTAGCTTTACTTGGAGCATGACTTTGTGGCATGTCTCCCGTCCCTTGTGACACTTCATTTGGTTATTGGTTCCGGTACCGGGGGTTTTCTCTTCAGCTTTTATGCTACTATGAAGATGGATTGATGGGTTGATTGATTGATTGGTCGGTTCTGACCGGGGTTCTCTTCAGTGGTTATACTGCTATTGTTGATTGGTTGATCGGTTGAAGCTGCGCAGCGATTGTTCTATCAGTTTGGTGAAACCTTGGCTAAGTATCCTTTGTTACGTGTTTATTTCAGTCTTATATGCTGCATGATGAGTTGGTCGTTATTTCCAACTGGTATGGGACAGTTGGCGATATGGAGCTTTCTCATTTGTTGTTACGTGATTTACTTGTTCAGTTATCGTTGATTTGCATGATATTATGCCATGTAGATGCATTTAGTAACTTACTGAGATTTTATCTCACCCCGTTTCTTGTTTCAAATTGTTTTCCTTAACCCCCCCCCCAGGAAAGCAAGTAGTAGAGTTGTGAGGTCCGTTGTAGCGGGAACCTTCTGAGCAGGTTGATCGTATTTGGGATAGTTGCTCTTCGGAGCCTTTATGTATTTTATTGTGGGTTTGTAGTCGTTCAGTGTTTTGTATATACGGTTGTAATTTGGATATTTTTGTTAATAGTTGTTCTTGCTTCCGCATTTGTTTCTAGTCTCCGAGTTATAATCTCGTTGAGGTGTTGTTTGTTGGTATTGGTTTATAGTTGAATTCACGCGCCCGGTTTGGTATATTACATTTTGGAGATGCACATTTTGTAAAGTTTTTATTTATGGATTTTTGAGATTTCCGAGGCGTGACAGTTGGTATCAGAGCAATGGTTTTAGATCTTGAAGGAGAATAAGAACTCTGATATTGAATAGGGTTCAATACTTGGGTGTTATAACTTTTAGCGGTTTAGGAAACTAAGTTTTCTTGGAATTCGAGGTTAAGGTAGAAGTTGGTTGAGTTATGAGTCGTGATATTGACGTCGAGTGTTTCTTCTCTTGTGGTATATCAAGTATAGGATTGGTGTCAATAGTGTTGGTTCCATTGGGATTAATTGGTTTGGGAATCGAGAGTGGGAGTTTTGAAGGCTTGGGCATATCTATTTCGTAAAGTGGACAGCGTTTCGTGCTATGTTCACATGTTTGTTATCATTCATGGATTCATGTTGAGGTGTATTCTCGAATGGGGAACTACGTGATTGCTACTGGTATGTATAGGGTGATTTAGTTATGTCACCTATGCGGGATATTGATGAGTTAAGTGGTATGGTTTAGCTTTCTATATGCTACGAATTTCTTGTGTACCATCGATAGGTGGAGAATATTTCTATATTGGTATGTTTGACTTTGTTTAGGAGCATACTAAATATATATATAATGTCCAGGTTCTATATTGAAAATCAGAAAATCTTTATTATAAGGTTGTGCTGGGAATTTAGCTTATTCAGTTGGCAATACTAATATTGAAGTCTTGAGTATAATTTATACTGGGTGCGATATGTCGCTTGACCGATATGGAACTTGGGTTATATGATGAGTTGATATGGGCTATAATACTGATAGGTAAATCGGTGAACATATAGTATCGGTTGGGTTAAAAGAGTTAAAGATTCAATTTGAGAATTTCTCAATAAGAGATTTTTCTTTACTTTTGTTACATCTTTGTGAGTGCATCAGAATTGTTTAGTATGAGGAAATACTTAACTTGTTTGGGATCATATTAGTACATGATTGGAGTTGAGTTAAAGCAAAATGAGTTATGAGTATATTGTGGAAGTTATAATCATTTTTTTTTATGGTAAACACGGATTATTAATTTAAATGGGAGTTAGAGGAAATCTTTTGAAGATAAAATTTGTGTTGTTTGCGGACTACTGAGTATGTGGAATTGTATTAGGCTTTCCAGAATGGGAGTAATGTATTGATGGTAGTTTAACGTGGATTTAAGTGGACATTTTGTGTTAAGAATTTTGGGCTTATATTGTACCTTTAGTTTAAGGTGTTAATTAGAGTGAAAGAACTATAGTGGTAATCCTTGAAGATATAGCCACTACGGTGAAAATTTTGGGGATGGAAAATTTCTTTAGCCTTGTATAGTAAGAAGTTGATTAAGCTCGAGATGGTTTAAATATTTTGAATTTCTGAGGAGTAATCCTAAATATCCGATCTAATGGAGTATCCTTGCAGTGCAATTAAGGTCATGGGTAAGACGAGTCTATAGTATCTCGAGAATTGTGTTTAGGAGTAATCTGGATTCTGCGATTTGGGGTGATAAAGTATTTCCATATATTTTGAGGATTAACGCTTGATAAGTGGAACCATCTGTGACTTGGAATTTGTTGTGATTTTAGTGATTTTACCTTAGCGGGTTATATTATATTTTATTTTTTTGGGACCAAGTTGAAACGTTATGATAACGGACTATCAAAAGTTGATGGATATATTTCCTTAGAAAACTAAGTATGAGGTAATGCTAGTAGTTGAGAAATTCAAAGGTTATGACTGTATTATGTTTTATCTTATAAGGAAAGTGAGTGTGGTAGTGGAATCGCATTTGACCGGATAGTTGATAACAGTAGATTTTTGGTTATATCATTGAGTTATTGGGTGACAGTAATCGTTAGCCCTATTCCTTCTCTTATTTATTCGGGTAGTAGTATGATTACGTGGGTTGATGTATAGATCGTTAATGCGTGCGGATGAAACGGAAAAGTAAAGCTTATGGATGTTGATGATTTAAAGGTTGATGGAGAGCGTAATGCTAATCAGGATCGAATCAGCTATGTCTTAGAATCGGTGAACAAGTGATAGTCTTGAGAATTTGAAATTCGGGATGAAAGAGGAAGTTAACTTTAGAATATTTGATATGAGTATACCTGAGATATGTATGTGATTAATATATATTGGTTTATTTGAGTCGTGGGGACTATGTCTGAAAATTTAGTTGAGTACTCGATTGAGGTTATGAGTGCTATGGAAGAGTCGATATGTTGTCGCCTCATTATGACCGTGTGTTGTGAAGTTTGATAAGTGAATTCGTGGGCGAATTCTTTTTAAGGAGGGTAGATTGTAACGACCCGAAAACCCGCCTCTATTTTCTTAGTAATAAATATTTAATTATTTATTTATTTCTTATTTATTTATTTAAATTTTTATTTATCTAAATAATTATGTTTGCATTTTGTGGGATAATATTTTATGTCTAGCATTTTAATTGATCATTTGTGCTAGTGTGGAATTTATTGGGTCTTAGTTGATAGTGGGGAAATGGATTTAGTTGTTCCTAGTTGGGTAGTAGAGGGGACCTAAGTGAACTATTCTAATTTATCCTACTTACTCCCTCCATCACCTCTCTCCTCCCTCATTTCCCCCTAACTTCTCATCTCTCTCCCAGCATGCTCTCTCTCTCTCCAAAAAGGTAAAAATTTCTCTCTCACTTTTCTCTTCATTTTCATCCTCTTCCTCTCATTATTTCTCATTTCTTAAAACATGAAACTTGTTTAGATCGTCGTTAGGATCGTAGAGGGCTAAAAATATTCGAGTTCCGGCAACTTTGAGAAAATTCAAGTATGTTGCTTTTCCCCCATTTTTATGCTAAAATGTTCATATCATGTTTATATAATGCTTGATGTGTTATATTTGAAGTTTGGTTGAGTTTAGAATTTATTTAGAATTTATTTTGTGTTTTGATTAAAAATGGTGATTTTGTTGAATGTTGGGATTTGATCTTGGTTTTGGTTGATGGATGGTGTTATTAAGGTCCCCTTTTTGGTTAGTTGTTGTTTGGGTACTTTGGGGTTCATGTGGGAAGTATTGATTTTGAGAATGTGTGAAATGGGTATGAGAAATGGGAGAACCCAGTTCATCCCTCCCGATTTCCGGCAGACCAGAGGGTTGGGCGACCGCCCAAAATATGGTGGGCGACCGCACATCTATCTGAAAGGTTTTGTTCTTGGTTGATGGCTTTTTGTGCGACCGCACAGACTCGAGTGGGCGGCCGCACAGAACCTCTGAAGGCTTTCATTTGTTATTTTGTGTGATTGAAGAATGCGTTTTGGTCTAAGTCTTGGGTGTCCTTCTAGTCGACCTTAGTGAGCATTGTAGTGCACTCTAGTGATAGAATTGGGTCCTTTGTGATTAAGTTTGTGTTGTGAAATTAGTTTTATGTTCTTTAACAATTTTGGGGTTATTTGGGTTTTAGAGGCACATGAATTGAGTTATCTTGTCTTTAAATGTTAGGATAGAAGTATATATAGGTACTCCTAAGTTTTAGAACGAAAGGAGTGAAATTCGGAGCTAAAACAGGGATTTTTCATAATGTCCGGCCGAACACTTTATAAAAATTGTCCGTTTTACGTTCAATCTTCCGGAGACCATAACGTCTTCGTCCGGACTCCGTTTTAGACGTGTAAACTATCGTTGGAAAGCTCTTTTCGAGTGATACGCAATGATTCTATTGTCCGCATGGTTCTAGATAAAAATGTTTGTCTTTTCGTTGAGGTTTAAGATCAAGGTGTAGTCTCAGTCTAGGTTCCGTAGTACTATTCAAGTTGACTTAGTTGGGCACCGTGGAACACTTTAGTAATTAAAATGGGTTCCTTTGTGAACAATGGTGTTATGTAATTTGATCAAGTATTGTTTGGGAATGTTTGGGCATCTTATGATGTGTTCGTGATTGTTCCAATCGAATTGATTTTCGAGTAAGACTTGGTCTAGGTTTTAGGCGATGTCCTATAGTACCTAGAGGGTTGTTATTGAACACCAAAGTGTAGGGTTTAGTCCGGTCGTGATCATGTTCTAATAAGGGTAACCTTTTGGATTCGTTTGGGGTGTTTAAAATTGGTTCGTTATGGACGGAGGTAAAGCGTGAATTGGCAATTGGGTACTTACGGTTTGATTAACCTTAAGGTGTATTCATTCTGATTTCCTACTTTGGAATTCCAGGTGTGATGAGATGGTTGAGTTCATAGTCCTAGTATATCTTTATGTGTAAATATTTAGGCTCATTTTGGTAATAGTCATTGTGCCATTTGCGAGCGACCGTTTGGGTTGTGCTATTTATGATTAACTTGTGGGTATCATATTTAGGATGTATTTGGTACATGACATATCTTGGAATCATTATGTTTTAATGGTCAATGTTATTGGACTCTTTTATGAGAAACTCCTTGTGCTATTGTTGTTGAACTCTTCTTGAGTAATCGTTTGCATCTTTTATGGTGATTAATTAGTATGATTCCCTACTTTGGAATCAATGGTTGTTTATTGTGCTAGTATTTTATTACTTAGCCTTTACTTGAAAGTCCAGCTGGTATTTTGTTTGTGTTTGGGCGATGCGAAACATTATGATGGCACCGCCAAGTCCATTGTGATGTTGACCATTGTTTTGCCCTATTATTACCCTCCTCCAGATTGGCCTTGGATGTGAGAAGAGCTAGCTCCTTTGTGTGCATTTTAGCTTTACTTGGAGCATGACTTTGTGGCATGTCTCCCGTCCCTTGTGACACTTCATTTGGTTATTGGTTCCGGTACCGAGGGTTTTCTCTTCAGCTTTTATGCTACTATGAAGATGGATTGATGGGTTGATTGATTGATTGGTCGGTTCTGACCGGGGTTCTCTTCAGTGGTTATACTGCTATTGTTGATTGGTTGATCGGTTGAAGCTGCGCAGCGATTGTTCTATCAGTTTGGTGAAACCTTGGCTAAGTATCCTTTGTTACGTGTTTATTTCAGTCTTATGTGCTGCATGATGAGTTAGTCGTTATTTCCAACTGGTATGGGACAGTTGGCGATAGGAAGCTTTCTCATTTGTTGTTACGTGATTTACTTGTTCAGTTATCGTTGATTTGCATGATATTATGCCATGTAGATGCATTTAGTAACTTACTGAGATTTTATCTCACCCCGTTTCTTGTTTCAAATTGTTTTCCTTAACCCCCCCCCCCAGGAAAGCAAGTGGTAGCGTTGTGAGGTCCGTTGTAGCGGGAACCTTCTGAGCAGGTTGATCGTATTTGGGATAGTTGCTCTTCGGAGCCTTTATGTATTTTATTGTGGGTTTGTAGTCGTTCAGTGTTTTGTATATACGGTTGTACTTTGGATATTTTTTTTAATAGTTGTTCTTGCTTCCGCATTTGTTTCTAGTCTCCGAGTTATAATCTCGTTGAGGTGTTGTTTGTTGGTATTGGTTTATAGTTGAATTCACGCGCCCGGTTTGGTGTATTACATTTTGGAGATGCACATTTTGTAAAGTTTTTATTTATGGATTTTTGAGATTTCCGGGGCGTGACAGGCACAAAGACAAGGTCACTTACATCCTTCATCGGTTTTAAACCCCAATCCACTTTTATCCGAAGTAGGAATTTGTGAATTTAGGATTTGTTCCACGGTGACACCAGACTTATTCCATACATCGGTCACTTTTTGAAGGTCATCCCTTTGTACAGTAAGCTCATGAATTTGGGTGAGAAATGCCTCGGCTCTATCCTTCAGATAGCGGTTTTTATCCTCAATTAATGATATCCCAGCAATTTGGAACTTGAGTTTCTCAATTTCCTCCTTGTGGGACTTGCATTCTCTTTGGGAATCTTCAAGTTCCGCAGTCATTAGTTTATATGCCCTTTTAAGCACAGTATGTTGTTGACAAATGATATCAGCATGTTCTAATACCTGGTCATCATGGCTTTGGTCTGCTTGAACCTCTGGAATGCAGTTTGGTGTTGTAGGAGCTTTGCTTGATCTAGCCTCAGGAGTCCTTGGTGAAACTTACTTCATTTGTTGATTTGGCAGTAGAAGACTTTCATCGATTTCAATTCTTTCTTCAACTCCCATGAGGTAAATATTAGCAACTTCATCTTCATCATCACTTTCATCTGAATCAGATCCCATCCATGTCAGTGGTTGATCCCCTTGGTCAGCTACCATTCCTCTTCTTTTGACAAACTTCTTGTTGAATGGTTTCTTTGCTGGCGCGGCTTCATATCGCGGTTTGGGACAACATGAAGCAAAGTGACCTGAATGGCTGCAGTTATAACAGACCAGGTCATCCCTTTTCTTAGGATCTGCGGTTTTGTTGAATCTAGTTGGAGGGACAAACTTTGCAGGTCCTTTGGGAGATGAAAATTGAGATCTATTGTTCTTCCTGAACTTGGTGTATTTCTTCACATACAACGCAAATTATTCATAATCCATGTCATCAAAATCAACTTGATTAGAGCATGAAGATTGAGATGCTACACTCTGAGAATAAGAACTTTGAGGAGGAGTGTAGGATTGATGAGACTGCTGATAAGATTGATGAGGTTGAGGATATGGTTGATGTGATTGAGAATAGGATTTATGAGACTGCTCGTAATAATCAGGAGGTGCAGTTTGAGGATTGTATCTAGGAACATTTTAGTCAGGAGGAGCGGTTTGCAAGTGGTGGTGAGGAGCGGCTTGATGATGGTCTGGATTGTAGACAGGAGATGAGGTATTGTTGAATGCAGCTAGAGGGAGGGTCTTAAATCTGCTTTCGGTTTCATGGACCTCTTCAAGCTTGAATTCAAAAACCTTCAGCATGACATACAAGTATCGAAGATCAAGAGCTTCCAAGTCCTTGTTGTCTTCAATGTTAGTAGTTTTGATCAGCCATTTGCTACCAAGTGCTTGCATGAATCTCATGTTCAAATCTGTATTAGAATAGACATGTCCAAGAGAAAAACAAATATTAACAATATCAATAAACCTCTTATAGCATTGTCTAAGAGATTCCTTAGGATCTTTAACAAAATAGTCAAAAAGCCTTCTCTGTTGATAGAGGCGGTTCTTCTTGGTATCTGAATCTCCTTCCAGAAAGTCAACTATAGCATCCAAGGTAGCCTTTGCGGTTGTGCAGTGAAGCACCTTAGAATGAGTCCTCAAGTCAATAGCTGACACTAGCATGGACATAGCTTTTCCATCAAAATCCACATTTTTGCGGTCTGGTTCAGTCCACTCACTTTCCAACTTCCTGATTTCATCTTCTTTTCCTGCGGTTCCTGCACGAGGATTAGCTTTCATAGGAACGTATGGTCCATCCTTAACCGCAGTCCACAGTCTACGATCACATAAAATCATGTGTTTTATCATCCTATCTTTCCAAAAGATAAAACTATCTTCATCCAGAATCGGTAAGTGATTCGAATTGGATGTTTGCATCATATGGGTGTTTGTGTTTGCCATTGGATCAGCACCCAAGCGGTTAAGCTTGTAAAAAACAAGTTTTTGGTGGATGTGCTCTGATACCACTTGTTGGTCCCAGAGGGCAACAAGGGTATAGAACCGCTAGAGGGGGGGGGTGAATAGCGGTCCAAACTTTTTCAAAAAATACCCTTGAAAATCAACTGAGTGCTTATCAGTTTGGTCAACTGCGGTTTAAAGCACTTAAACCGAACTGATAAAATGCACAGTGGAGTTTTGGCGATTTTGGCCAAAATGATAGTTAAAGAGTTGGGTGGTTTGACTCAGGTTGAAAACACTATGATGAAACCGATAGATCAACTTGAAGATTAAAGAAAAACACAATTCACTTTTCAAGTCATTTCGTATATGGATTCAAGTTAGAGACCACAAACAGAAAAACAAATAACAAGACAGAAAAGTAAAGATCAAACACACAATTTGAAGAGGTTCGTTCTTGAATGATCTACGTCCTCTACCTAGATGGTTAATCTAGGATTTTCTAATAGCTACTAGACTTGTATGAATTAGAGGAGGTTTTACAAGATGATTCTAGACTCTAATCAAACAATCTAACCTATAAAGCTATGAAAAATCAACCGGTGTATTCGAAGTATATAATCTATGTGATTATATAAATTGGGTGTGTGTGTGGAAAGAAATCAAATGCTCTAAGTATCTAAATGATGGTTTGAGCAAATGAAGAACATTCGGTGTAACGGCTGAGTATGGAATGGTTGATGTCTTGAAGCTTGATGAAGGAATTCTGGGTTTGCTAAGGAGATGGTTGAATGTTTGAATATCTGGGTTTCAATCTTCAAAGCAAACTTGAATACTTAGGAATAAATCTCTTGAAGCTCAGCAACCTTCATTGTTGAGAAATGAAGGCTATTTATAGGCAGTGCACCCTTGTGACCGTTGGGTAAAGATTTGAATCAAATCTGAAGGGTACAGTGCTGTTCAATTCCCATTGGTTGAGCTGTCATTGTTGTCCTTTGTTTTGTCTTGTAGTCCTAGGTAGTTGTAGCACCACTACCTGACATCCGTCCTTTGTTGCAGAAAGGACTAACAGTAAACAATTCAAATTGCTTGGACAAGACCGACATTCCTTGCAGTAACTCCAAGTTAACTTAGAGTTATTTTGACATGACATAAAATATTCATTTACGATTGAAAAGAGAATATTTGTCTAAGGAATAAATGACTTCTCTTGAATTCTTCATTAACTGATCGGCGGTTCCACCAGGCATAGGAGCGGTTCTGAGGATGAACTTGATGTGCGGTTTCATTAGAAAATAAAGCACGCGGTTACATGATTGCAGTTCCATCAAGTGTCATCAGCGGTTCCATGAGAGACTTGAGGAGCAGTTTCATCAAAACCACAGAATGCGGTTTGATGAAAAACAAGCAACTCCATGCTGGCGGTTTTAAGATGGCATGAATGCAGTTTGAATATCTAAACTGTTAATCTAACCGGACTCAATACTCAGCCTAGACAAATAAAAATCTAGAAATGGACTTGTCTAAAAGTTGAAGTAAAACTTCATTACATGCGGTCCTAAAGTCCATAAAAAGACACCTGGCATGGATCAATCAAATTAAGTGGGTGCACTAACAATGAATCCTAATACTTAGACCTGAGATTATCATGGTCTTCCACATGATGAACATTATGTTTGACATGGTCAACCACTACACTTAACCAGATAGTCATAAAGGTTATGATTGGAATAATCGGATTCTTGTAGGGAAGAATGATAATTCAAGATGGAATTTGTCCCTCCTCCAAAGAGATATCTGCTTAGGCCACTCGTAGAGTGAGATTGATGAAATGCGTGGCCACGCTTAAAAATATTCCGGATATGGATGAAGTTTTCGAGACTATCAAACGCATGAATGGGCAAAGTGCTGCTGGCCCTGATGGTTTTACCGGAGTTTTCTATGTTTCTAGCAGGGAAATTATAAAAGAGAACCTTCATCGTGCAATAAAGGAGTTCTTTGCTGGTTTTGAATTGCCGAGGTCTTGGACAAGCACTCTTATCGTTACCCTTACAAAAATTGATAATCCGGTAACGTTTTCTGATCTTCGTCCCATAAGTCTTTGTAATTTCTCAAATAAAATCATTATAAAAATCTTTACTTCGAGATTAGGGCAGATACTTCCTCGTATCATCTCCCCTAATCAAAGTGGCTTTGTTCAAGGGCGAGTTATTCATGATAATATCCTCTTAGCCCAAGAAATGATGACTTCGGTGAAAAAGAAAGTTCGGGGATTCAATATTGCTATCAAGCTTGATATGGCCAAGGCTTATGACCGGTTATCGTGGGTTGCTCTTATCAAGGTGCTAAAACAGTTCGGTTTTGCTATTGAACGGGTAGACATGATTTATAGATGCATTTCTAACTATTGGTTTTCAGTTCTCGTGAATGGCGAATGTTGTGGTTTCTTTCACTCGACTAGGGGTCTTCGCCAAGGAGACCCTCTTTCTCCTAGTCTTTTTATTATTGCTACTGAACTTCTAAGTAGAGGGCTGAATTACCTTCATCACCACAATCCTAGAATCAGATTCCGCGCTCAAATTCATACTCCGGTGGTCTCCCATTTATCGTATGCTGATGATATTATTATTTTTTGTAATGGGGCGAAAGATTCTCTTAAAATGCATATGAAGTGCTTGGAGAAATATCAAGCTTTCTCGGGGCAGCTTGTTAGCATTGGGAAGTCTTGTTTTCTACTGGGAAGAATGATGGATATCGGGATGCTCTTATTTCTGAAGTCACGGGATTTCTGAAAAAAGACCTCCCTATTGTCTACTTGGGATGCCCTTTATATGTTGGTCGAAAGACGCAAGCTTTATTTTGTCCTCTAATCCAGAAAATGGAAAAGAGACTGGAAACTTGGCAAGGAAAGCTTCTTTCTTACGGTGCAAAGGTAACCCTTATAAAATCTTGTCTCCAAGCAATCGCCCTTTATTATATCTCTATTTTAGACCCCCCCCCCCAAAAAAAAAAAATGTGATTACGACCATGCAACGGTTAATCATGAATTTCTTTTGGAGTGGCTCGGATGGCTCTCAAAAATGTCACTGGATTGGGTGGAACAGAATCAGCCGTCCTCTTGATGAAGGGGGGCTAGGAATTCGGAAATTTGAAGATATACCCACTGCCTTTGCTATGAAATTATGGTGGCGGCTTCGTGGTTCGTCTTCCCTTTGGACTGAATTTATTCTTGCTAAATATTGTTATGAGACACACCCTATGGATGTCGTTTTCACAAGCTTTGCTTCTCATATATGGAAACGCATGATAGGGGTAAAAGATTTTATGGAGCAGCGAATTACGTGGAGAATTGGTAATGGGCAGATTTCCATTCATGAAAATTGGTTTGAAGGGGTTAAACCTATTATGCCTCTACAACATATTGAGGTTTCCACTTTATTTGAAAACCGTCTTCCTCGGGCTGACTATATTCGAGATAATTTTGGTGAACCTCTCTTGGCGTTGATCGATGCGCAAAATATAACACTTCATGCGAATGATGATATTCTCATGTGGAAGCCATCACCAACGGGCAAGTTTACAATCTCATCAGCATGGCGTGAATGCCGTCAGTCTCGGATTTCTAGTTCAGTTTTTTGTTCCTCTTTGGCATAAACATCTCCCCCTCAAATACTCTATATTCTCTTATGGATAATTCTTCATAAAGGTTTACCCACGGATGAGGCCTTACAGCGGCGAGGCATTCATACGGTTTCTCGATGTGGCTGTTGCCACTCTCCTTCCATGGAATCCATGGAACACGTCTTTGTTCATGGAGACATTTCTACACGCCTCCCACAAAGGAGGGAAAAGGCGCGCACGTCCCACCTTCAGAAAATTCATATTTTAGCCCAAAAGTTGGTCCCGTTATGCAGTTAAGCTCCGAAACTAACGAAATCAGTCAGAAACTTAACGAACACCACGAAAGTCAACAAAAACAAACTAAACAAAGACTCAAGGTTGACTTTGTTACTTAGTCAAATCCAATACTAACGGAGTAAGTCAGGAACTTAACGAAAAGTAACGAAAGTTAACGAAAAGTAACAAAACTTAACAAAAAAGAGGAAGATAGAGAATGTGTATGCAATCAGGACATGAGAGGTCCAAGGCGGGGTGTCTACAGTGCCAAACCTGATTTGTACCAGGATGAATGCATGTAAATATTCAATAGTGGAGTGCGTGAGGGAGATTCGATAATGGCCACAGTCAATGGTAAGGACATCAAATTGACACCGGAGCTGGTATCTGTAAGGTACGAAATACCTAACTACAATCACCTCATTTTGGATGCTTGGAATTCAACTAATATAAATTATGGTGATGCATACAAGTGTTTTACTGGTAAAGATTTCACCCCCAATATGATGTCCAGCGTTGTACAAAAAAAAAAGATTTAACCAAAGCAATGAGCGTTTTGGCAGATATAAAAATGAAATCAATTGATTGTGCCAATTCATCCTTCAGTAAGTTGAGTGCTGCTTTAGATACCCCGGGAGTCCACAACTTGGCTAGAGCGCGCGAGTTGTCCTAGGATGTCTATTTGTGTTTTAATTTGTTAGAGTCGCCATCTATGTTTTAGAGGAACATAAGAAAAACCTAATGTTTAGCCTAAGTTTGATATGAAAATAGAGATTCTTGTTATGAGGTTCGAGGGTTAGGTTACGAGATAGGAAGTACTTAAACACCCATCTCGCCTAACTAAAGTTGGTCTTGCTTGATCAAAATCTACATAAATAATAAAATGTTCTTCCTATTCTTGACTATAATAAAAAGGGGTTTTAAAAGGGTTTTTTGGAATGTAGGGAGATAACTACTTGACTAGCCTCAATGAAGTGAAGTAGTCTTTGGTGTCATGTCCCAAAATGTTTGGGTGATTGCACTTTTGATGAAATAAAAGAGAAGAAGAGAGATGAAATAGAGAAGATAGAAAGACAAGTCTTGTTTACCTATCCTTCAAAATGACTCCAAGTTCTTCTTAGGAAAATGCCTTGAGAATCCTTTGAAAGAGATTTTTGTATAGTTTTTTTGTGGTCAAAAAGTGGTAAAAAGTCCTCCTTTGAAAGGTGAAAAAGAGATGTGTTTTTGGTGCCAAAACCAAGTCACCCCGGTCAGTTTCCTGGGCAAATCCTGTTAAAAGGAGCAAGTGGGGGATTCTTGGACAGAAATCTGTAACTGACGCCCAGGGGCGCGCGCCTCCTTCCCTGGTGGCGAGATGCGCGTGCTTCTGACCCCAAAGGGTGGAGGCGCGCGCCTTGGATATGGATTTTTGACAGAATGGACTAGAAAATCAGTACTGCTATTCAGTTTGATCCCTAAACTTAACGAGGTCAGTCAGGAACTTAACGGAAGTAACAGAAACTAATGAGAAATACTTAAAATAAGGAGAAACACAAAATCAAATGTGCAATCGGGGTGAGCGGTCCAAGGCGGGGTGTCTACAGAGCCCCTCGGCGACTTGGATTGCAAAGCAAAATGCGTCGACGAAAGAACAAAACATCCGCCGAGGACATCACCAAGAAGGAAAGCAAAGACTCGATGAAAACAAGAATCTTGAAATTACATGAGATAGAAGTGCGCTACCTGTGTGAGTGACTTTTGCTGATAGAAGGGGTGCGGTGATAGAAATCGGCCCACCGTGGCCAACATTTAAAGTCCGTATAGGGGACTGGAGGGACTCGAAAGTCTGCCTGCTGATTTAGAGGGACTCAAAAGTCTGCCTGCTGATTTAGAGGGACTCGAAAGTCTGCCTGCTGATTTAGAGTCCGTGTAGGGGACTAGAGATGAATGTAAATTTGTTGAGTAGACTTTGCTGATGAGGTGGTGATTTCAGTGGTTCACCGCGGACCAAATTACTGTTTGAAGTTCTATTCTGACGCATGCTGCTTGGAGTTGCACTTGCAGTTGACTTTTGCGGGGTGCGGGCACAATTGATTGCAGACCGAAAAAATGTTTTCCCTTTAGCGAGGAAAATGTCAAGATTGACCTTGACTTTTATAAGGAAGACACACCCTACTTTAAGTTTAGTGGGAGTTTCTATCTAATTTTAATTTTAACATGCCTTAGGGGCGGACCAAATTAATGTGTGCCCAACTGTGTCTCCAAGGGCGGAGCTGTCATGACTTTGATGAAGAATGTAGATCCTGCTGATTCTGGGAGTGCCCGGACATTATTCCTGCATGATTTCTTCTTTTGACAAGCCCCGGCCAGTGACTATGGGACGCGCGTGCTTCCCAAGTGGGTTGCGGGAGGCGCATGCTTCTGGGAGGTGAATTTCGGGGCTTGACATTTGTTGGTCAAAAGATATCCAACAGCTATAATACCAGCCTCTGTTCGAACACATTCTTCCAACAGTTCTTTTCTGCCATTTTTGAATATCTTTTCTTTGCTCAATTTTGCTTGTGATCCACATTTGCCATGGCCTCCAATTCTTTGGTTCTTGATGACAAGGTTATTGGTGATTATGAGAAATACTTGTCGACCTTCGTGTACTCTTTCAAGACTCATCCTAAGAAGGCTTTTGTGAAAGACTTCGGGTTCTGAATTCTCTTCACACTTCGGACCTTGAAGTCGGATTGGGATTTTTTTAAGGCCACTGCAGCCTTTTGGGACTGCAACAGTCACACTTTCAATTTTTCAGCAAATGAAATGGTGTCGACTGTTGATGACTTTGGTGCCATTCTTGGCATGCCATTGGTGGGTCTAATTTCCATCCCCAAATATCATCGTGGAGTGGTTGATTCATGGTCTGATTTGTTGAATCTCTCTATCGGAGAGGTAAAGAAGATGTTACATGGCACCATGGTTGATATAACTGAGTTGCCGATGTTTTTCAGCTTGCATTCGGAGGACATGTCGGTTCAGTCTTTCAAGAGGAATGCCATGGCAGCTTGTATTTTCAGTGAAGTTCTTTTTGTTACACCATTCGGGACAGCGGACGCGCAGTTGGATGAGATTATCTTGCAGGCCAAGGAGCAATAATTCAGTATAATCCCTCTTATAGTGGGGGAGACCCTGCACGGCCTTGATGAGTTACATCGAATGAGTGAGATGTGTTAGGGAAGCCCCTTGCTTCTGACCATATGGCTCCGGGAACACTTCAGGATTTATTCTTCAGAGGGTGATATGTCTCCTTTTGCTGCTCACAAGAGAAAATTGCTGACCCGAGACTTACCCGAGGAGGGTTGGAAGAAATTCTTTGCTTCTCGGGCATCGGCCGACATTGAGTGGTGCTCTCCCTCTTGGGGTCTTCGTCCTTTTGTGGAATGGACTCTGGATTTTGAACATGTGGTCCTACCCGGCCTAAGAGATTCTTCATTTTACCAGCCGGAGCAGGTTTTGAGGCAGTTTGGTCACCAACATATTATTCCTTTCCCGAGGAGCAGGGTGCTTCATCCGGTTTCATACATAGGTCCAGACTTTTCAAGGGAGCTTCAGTCAACTTGGGGGGATGACCGCCATTGGTGGACTTCCGCCCCTATTCATCGGGGTAGCATTTTCCTCCCGAGAGTTATTTGGATTATTTGTTCGGCACCCTTTACCTTGGTATCACTTAGGTAGACACTCTTCAGGATGAGTTTCTAGGAAGGGGCTTTGAGCCTAGCAGTGCTTTGAGGTATAAGGAAGCTGCTGCTAATTCGAACAATATTTTGACTGACCCTTTCGGTACTCCTTCGGACAATTTCTATGCTCAGAGGCGCTTTGCTGCGCAGAAGGTTTCGGTCCACCTCAGTGTTCCTAGGCCTCCCAAGAAGAGTAGGATTGAGAGCTGTTCGGGTGGCCCTTTGAAGGCTAAGAGAAAATTAGATTTTTCCTAGTACCCCAAGATTGCAATTAAGTAGACCACTTGTTAGGATTTAATGTTTTAATGTATTTTATTGCTCAACATTATCCGTTGTATTGGCAAGAATGATTTTATAGATGAATAAAAATTGAATTTTGTTATGACATGATTGGGTAAAAATTATTGTTTTAGACCGCACCCGAAGGTTGCCTACGTTCCTCTCGTAGAGAGGCTCAGGTCTCCGTAGTTCAAACAAATGAAGACCATTTTTTTTGTGCACCCTGTTTTTTACCTAGACCACCCTTTCGAGTTTTCAATCTAGCGGGCTTCTTTTTTGGACGTGCTCTAATTTTTGCCTAGGCCTCCCTTGCGGGTTTTCAATCTAGCGAGCGTTTTTTTTAATGGTCTTCATTTGTTAAGCGTAGAACTTTTTGAGCTTGTTGAGGTTGACCTCCTTTGGTAATTGATCACCATCCAAGTCTACGAGTCGGACTGCACCGCTGCTTTGTATCTTTTTTTACCACATAAGGACCGATCCATCGAGGTCCCCACTTCCCAAGGGGATTCATGACATTGGGAGGATGTTGTCTTAGGACCAAATCTCCCACTTTGATATTTTGAGGCTTCACCTTTTTGTTGAAAGCCCTTGCCATTCTTTGTTGATAAGCCCTTATGCGTTCGAACGCTCTTAACCTCTTTTTGTCGAGTAGGGCTAGTTGCTCATATCGACTTTGCATCCAATCAACATCGTTGACTTGGTTCTCGAGTTCGACTGGGAGTACGGCTTCAGAACCATAAACTAATGAGTACGGATTTCTCCCGTTACTGACTGTATTGACGTGCAGTAGCCCCACAATGCTAGTGGTAATTTCTTGGGATAATCCCTTCCAGTTGAAGCCATTTTTCGTATGATGACCTCGATTGTTTTATTTGCTGCTTCGACCGCTCCATTGGCTTGGGGGCGGTACGGGGATGATTTGTGCTTGGTAATTTTGTAGTTAACCAAAAGTGCATCCATTTCTTTCTCGAAGTGAGAGCCATTGTCGGAGATGATCTCATGAGGAATACCGTATCGGCACATGATGTTGTTATTTACGAATTCAGCCACTTTCTTGGCATTGAGAACTCGGTAAGCTTGTGCTTCGACCCACTTTGTGAAATAATCCACGGCCACGAGAATGAATGACTGTCCGTTGCTTCCCGTATGATGGACTTTACCGATGATATCTATGTCCCAACATGTGAACGGCCATAGTGTGGTCATGTTGTACAATTGTGAAGGTAGAGCATGTTGCAGATTAGAGTGGAATTGGCACTTGGCACATTTCTTGACTTTCTTGATGCAGTCTCTTTCCATTGTAGTCCAGTAGTAACCAATACGGAGTATCTTTTTGGCTAACATAATCCCATTCATGTGTGGTCCACACTCGCCCTCATGGACTTCGTGCATGATTTCTTGAGCTTCGGTCTCATTTGCACATAAGAGATTGATCCCTTGATGATGTCTCTACTAAACTCAGTTCCCAATCAACACATATCTGGTAGCTAGCTTTTGTAATGCTATTCGAGATTTCCCATTGCTGTTCTCAGGAAAAGTTCCGTTGTTGAGAAAGTTCATGATGTTCGTGTACCACGGGGGTTATCTTGGACTTCATTGATCTCAATGTTCATGCAGTATGCCATACTGGTCCTTCTTGAAATTTTGAAGGGTTTCACCATTTTTCCTTTGGGCATTTCAACCAATGAGGCTATGGTGGCTAAAGCATCGGCAAAGCGGTTCTTGTCCCTCAGCAAATAGTTGAACGTGATATCTTGGAACTGTTCAGCTAACTCCTCGAGGTGTTGACCATACTATTAGAGGGTCGGGTCTTGGATTCGCCATTTACCCGATGTCTGATTGATAAGGAGCAGGGAGTCACCGAATACTTCTAGTTCTGTGACATTTCTTTCCAGTGCTGCTTCTAGCCCCGCTATACATTCTTCATATTCGGCAATATTGTTGGTAGCTTTGAATTCAAGACGGATTGCGATTGGAGTGTAAATTTCCTTTGGATCGACAAGCAACATTCCTATCCCATAACCATGCTTATTGGTTGCGCCATCGAAAAAAAGTTGCCATTTATTTTCCTCGGTTGTAGTT
Source organism: Campanula takesimana (assembly GCA_026119855.1). NCBI lineage: Eukaryota > Viridiplantae > Streptophyta > Magnoliopsida > Asterales > Campanulaceae > Campanula > Campanula takesimana. The sequence goes on along the minus strand of JAOWBW010000611.1, from coordinate 49,309 downwards.
TAAATCAAGTGCTCATCGGGAAACTGTAAGTCTTCCCCCTTCACTTCATCACACGGAAATTCAGCAAGTTGATCACTGAACACTTTCCCCCTGATGGATTTGAGTGTGACGTAAGTGATATCATAGCCGGCGAGCATGAAGTACCACTTGGCTATCCTTGTTGACATGAAAGGCTTCTCGAAGATGTAGCGGAGCGGGTCCACTTTTGCTACTAGCTTGATTGAAAAGGCTTCCATGTAATGTTTGAGCTTTTGAGTAACCCAAACCAGTGCTGCACATGACTTCTCCAAGACGGATTAGTTCTTTTCGCCTCCTTGGAATCGGTGACTGACAAAATAAATGGCATTCTCCTTTGTGGAGTCTCGTTGCTCTTGTGCCAGTATAGCCCCAAGGGCTTCATCATTCACTGTGAGGTAGAGCAAGAGAGGCTTCTCCTTGTGAGGTGGAACCAAGACTGGGGGGCGTGTCAAGTAATGCTTCACTTGGTCGAAAGCTTCTTGGCAAGCGTCGGTCCATTCTAGATCCAAATTCTTCTTGAGTAGCTTGAAGATTGGCTCACATATGGAAGTAAGCTAGTGCACAAACCGACTGATGTACTGAAGTCTGCCCATGAAACCTTTGATTTCTTTCTGTGTCCTTGGGGGAGGCATGTCAATGATTTCCTTGATTTTTGAGGGATCTGCTTCAATTCCCCTCTCGGTAACCATGTAGCCAAGAACTTTGCCTCGGATAACCCCAAAAGTGCATTTTACGGGATTGAGCCTCATCTTATGTTGCCGAAGCCTTTCAAAGAACTTGCAGAGGTCGATCAAGTGTTGACCGTCAGTTCTTTTTGAATGGATGATCATGTCGTCCACATAGACTTCAATTTCTTTATGGATCATGTCATGGAACAAGTCTGTAACAGCCCTTTGATAAGTAGCCCCAGCGTTCCTTAACCCAAATGGCATGACTATGTAGCAAAAGGTGCCCCATGGTGTTGTGAAAGCAGACTTGTGTTGATCTTCTTCTGCCATAAGAATCTGATTATACCCAGCAAAGCCATCCATGAATGAGCGGACCTCGTAGGCGGCAGTGGAATCGACGAGCATGTCGATGTTGGGTAGTGGAAAGTCATCCTTTGGAGAAGCTTTATTCAAATCCCAGAAATCCACACATACACGGACCTTGCCGTTAGCCTTTCTGACTGTCATGACATTTTCAAGCCATGTTGGATACTCAATAACCTTGATGAAGCCCACACTGAGAAGCTTCTCTATCTCTTCTTTGACTTGTAAATACCATTCTGGCTTGATCTTTCTGAGTTTCTGCTTTGTGTCGTCTCTGATAAACCTGGCATGTCTTTGTATGACCATGCAAATACATCCACGAACTCTTTGAGCAGTGCAGTCAATTTGTCCTTCTCTTCCCCCTTGAAGAAGCTTCCGATCTTGGTTTCTTTCGGTTCTTCGTCGGTACCCAGATTAACAACATTCAAATCTTCGTCAGCCCCTGGACCATTTTCACCACGACTACGGACCTGTTGAGCAAGTTCATTTAAGTATGTTGTATTTTCGTGGTCTATTTCATCATTATTTGAATCATTATTAACTAGTTCATTAAATTCATTATTAGTTAATTCATCATTCATGATGTTTGCAATCTCGGGATACTCAGAAAGATCAAATTTTTCATTAACAAAGAAAGGGAACACACGCTCGGCTATTGCCTCCATATCCTCTTGGGTGAGGATGTCAGAGACACTCTCGGACTCGAAAGTGAATGTGAACAAATCTTCCTTTGTAACTTTGCGCGGGATGCAACCCATCTTCTTGACCAAGAATTCCTCGGATACCACTGTCCCTTTTGTAGAATACCAGTTGTTGATTGGCTCTGAGCTCGGCTGGATCTCGCTGATAGTTTCCCTTCTCGTGTCGGTGTCGTAGATGGCATTTACTTGGCACTCATCTATGATGGCCAATTCCTCGAACATGGAGGCTAGATCAGTCAATTCCTCCCTCACTGTAACGACCCCAAAACCCGTCCCAATTTATTTTATATTTTTGGGATTTTAATTTGAACTTATGTGTGCAATTTATGTGTTGCATCATATTTTATGACTTGCACACATTTTTTGATTAATTGTGTTATTTACTTAGTAAGTAGTAATAATTGTTATAAGGGAGTTAATTGGAGTAGTTGAAACTTTAGGGTCCTTAATGGAATTTAAAGTATAGGAGCTTAATTGTTCAACTTGAAAGTAGAAGGACCAAAGTGGAAATTTTATAAAAATATTTATATACTTATCCCTACCCATCTCCCTCTGCGTTTCATACATAATCTCCCAAGTTTTTCTCTGAGCAAATAAGAAGAAAGAAAAGGTTAGGGTTCCTGACTTTGATAATTTTGATCATTTTATTTACTACTCCATTTTGAAAATCTAATTATACTAAAATGTTCAGGGTGTTGAGTAGAGTATTTCTACCCGATCAAATATTATTTTCTCGATACTTTTCCGAAAATAGGTAAGTTACTAATTCCCCTTTTAATGCTAAAATGGTCATATATGCTATACTGGATACTTGTGATTGTTATTTTGTGATTTGGATGATTTTTGTGATACTTGTGATTTTGGGACAATGGGAGTTGTATGAGACTTGGTTCTAAGAAGGGTTGTAATGTCCCTGGGTGAGTTTTATACTCGGGTTTAGTTGTGTTAAGCAATTGTTGTGAAGAGTATGTTAGTACTTTTGGGACGGTGGAACGAAGGGAGTAAAATTATCAAGTTTTAGGCTACCAGGAAGGCCAAAAAAGCTTAATCGGGTGAGGGGGCGCGCGCTCCCTTTTAGGGAGGGCGTGCGCACCCTTTAGTGCACTCAAAAACCACCATTCTGATCAAAGGGGGCGCGCGCTCCCTTTTAGGGAGGGCGTGCGCACCCTCTTCTTTTGCAGTTTGTCCGTTTTACGTTCAATCTTCCGGAGGCCATAACTTCTTGATCCGGACTCCGTTTTGGACGTGTAAACTATCATTGGAAAGCTCTTTTCGAGTAATACACGATAAATTGGTTTATTCAACTTGAATTAAGGTTCAAATCATGACTAGGTTCTGGTTATTACCCTATGATACTCCGATAGGTGTTTTATCACAAAAGAGTATGAATTAGTCCGTTTGTGATCGAGTTTGGAATGATGTAACCGTTTAGGTTCATTTTGGGTGTTGTAAATATTTATGATGCTTTCATAGGGTTTCTTACTTTGAAATCCCTTATGTGAGAAATGGGTTTAACATACTTGGTTGTTAAGGATCGCGTTCAAGTGTGTTCAAGAATGTGTTATGACTTAATGTCATTGATAAAAGATGAGTTGTGACTTAATGTCATTAATAAAAGATTGTGTTGTGACTTTATGTCAATAGTAAAGGATTGTGTTGTGAACTCTTTATTGAGTAACGTGTTTGCATCTTTATGATGAGCTTGTGTGGTTCCCTACTTTGGAATAATGCCCCGGTTGTTGTTTAAAGCAAGTATTTATTACTATGCTCTCGTGTAAAGTCCAGCTGGTACTTCTTGTTGTGGAGTCGGGTAGTGGTAGGGATTATAATGGCACACGAGCCAAGTTCATTGTAAGGCTTCTACCATTGGTTTCCCATTTTTAACCCCTTTCCTTGGGCCACGGATTGGGTTTGGGCTATCTCTCCTTTGTGTGAGTTTAGTCACCGTTTGGGTTATAACTTTGTGTCATTTTCCCCCTATTGTTGTTGTTGTTGTTGTTGTTATTGATTGGTTCCGGAACCGGTTTCAGCCCTTTGGTGCTGCTCAGTTGATACCTCTCAGATGGTTATATATTTGATTCGAGAACCTTGGCTCAGTATCTTATGAGTGTTTATTTCCACCTTATGTGTGGTATGATGAGTTGGCTTTGCCTCTCATGTTATGTGATATGTGAATGCTTATCGACATTGTTCAATTATGAGTATCATTTCAGCATGTAACATAGTTGCATTTTAGTAGCTTACTGAGATTTATTCTCACCCCGTTCCTTGTTTATTTGTTTTCCTTAGATAAAGGCGAGCCAAGGGGATAGGTCACTTACACAAGGGAGGACGTCGTGGTGGTTTTGGTAAGAGTTTTGGGACAAGTGTTTGTAAAGGATACATTATGTAAATGTATAACCTTTGGGGTAGTGTAACCGAGACTTTATCCATGTATTACCTATTTTGTTAATGTGTGGTGATTGTACATTTGTAAGTAAAGTGTGTAAGCCTCTGGGATAAGTACTTTCGTTTGTGAAAGTTGTTTGAAAGTTAAATGGAAGTCTTTGAACTTCGAGTATGGATTTTGTTAAACTTTATGAAAGTATATTTCAAAAAAATTTCTAAAAGTGTTTTATGACGTCTTCCTTGCGTGTCCTGAACGTGGGGCCAAGTAGGACCACGGGTTGGGGCACGACACTCATGGTAATCTATGTCTCGGACTCTATGGTCACTTTCTTCCCCCACCATTCTCGAGGCGATATGGGAGTTGGTTCCTCTTCGTGCTTCTGAATCTCACAATCGGAAAAGACTTCGAGACCGGGATTTATGATGCCTTTGCTGTTGACCCATGGCTCGGGAAAGATTATGTACGGAACATCTTCCCCTTGGCGGACAAAGTAGCCATTCAGTGTCTTGCGATAAGGCCTCAAATTGGGAATCTCATAATGACGGCCTTCCCTTCGAGCTCGGGCCTTTTCATTCTTGATGGCTTGCTCGTATTTCAAATCATCTTTGGAAGGCTCATATCCCAACCGAACTTGTTCTTAACAAAAGGGACCTCAATAGGTTGCATCCTTCCTTGTTGATATTTCCCTAGGCCTAAACCAGGGAAATAATTCATATTCCTCATCATGCGGAGGACTTTGCGATTTCCGAGGCTCCATGATCTGTTTCCCCCTTCTTTGTCAATGGCGTTGATTGAGACGCCGGAGAGAGTAGAGTCTGCTAAACCATGCTGAACTTGGTGAATGGGTTCCCTTTTTCTGTGGATTGTAACGTTTTCTGCCATGACAGTCACTATTTCGTCTCCATTTTGGAACTTGACATACTGATGGATAGTTGAAGGGACGGCATTAGAACTGTGTATCCACGGTTGGCCCAAGAGTAAGTTGAACGAAGAAGGTACATCGAGCACTTGAAATGGGACGGACATGACCATGCTCCCAAATTCAATGTCTATTTCCACCATACCCATGACTGTGCGGGCAGTGCTGTCATAACCTCGGATTACTTGAGTAGAAGGCTTTAAACCTGAGCTCTTAAGCCCCAGTATGCCCATGATTCGGCCGGGCATTAGGTTGAGTGCAGAACCACCGTCAACCAAGACTCTTGAGATAGGTCTCCCCCTTGCTCTCACTTTGAGATAGATGGTCTCATTGTGATCGGGCCCAAACGGCGGAAGGTCCATATCGGCAAAAGAGATGACATTTCCAAAATGAATGTGGCCTATCATTGCAGTAAGGTCCTCGGGAGTTGTATCAGGGGAGACTGATGTGTCATCGAGATTGCTGATGACAAGATCTCGGTGCTTCTTTGAGGATGCAATGAGGTCCCAAATGGAGATGTTGGCTTGATTTTTCTTGAGTTGTGTCAACAAAGGATCTTCGGGAGTGTCGCGAGCTTGCGATCTTTGAGAAGAGGCGCTTGGTGCAGAAGTAGCGGGGTTGTTTGCTATGACTCGTCCGAATCGAGTTAGCATGTTGACGTTCCCATTTTTCTTCTTTTTCCTATTCTCTAAGACCTCCCTCATTACCTTATCGTAAGTCATAACGTAGCAAGAATTATCAATTGCATTCATAAAAATGGAGCCCTTATTCACAATTGGGATTGAATAAGTGGTCTCCTCAAACTCTCCTAACTCTATTATATTGACATCGTCACCACTAGGCACTATGAACTCTTTCTTATCTATGAGATCTTGTATGACATTGTGCAGGACAAGGCATTCCTCGGTGGTGTGGCCACTATGTTGGTGGTAGTCACAATGCTTGTGGTGGTCATGGTTAGGACGTATCGTCTTGGGTTTGTACCCTTAGAGAGGAGTAACTTGCCCTTTGGCCTTGAAAGCTTCGAAGGCCTCGGTGATAGTCATGCCTTGGAGGGGAGTGTAGACACGATCATCTTGGAATTTCTTGCCTTGTGGATGAGGAACCCTTTTGTAATTCCCCTTGTTGGTAGTGATGGCATTAACCAAAGCCTCTTTGTTTGAGTTAGAGGCGGCCTTGTATCGGAAGCTAGGAGCATTTTTCATGATTTCTTTGAGCAAGTCATCCATTCGGACCCCCGCTTCATACATTTGAGAGAAATCTGCGTAGCAAGCCCCACTTAGATGGGTACGGAGATCAATCTTTAGAAACTTGAGGAAGATGTCCATTTGCTCCTTAGTGTTAGGCCTTTCGACAATTTCGGCAAGCTTGTCATTCCACCTCCTTGTAAAATCGATAAAGGACTCATTGTCCCTTTGGGTGGTGTTCTCGAGCTCTTTCTTGGTCGGGCGATGAGTGGTGTTGCCTTGGTATTGACTCTTGAAGGCAATCATAGCGTCGTCCCAATCAAGACGGACTATGAGCGGGAGAGTTGCATACCAATCCTTTGCCGCCCCCTCGAGAGTAAGAGGGAAGCATTATGCCATAACTTTAAGAGAGACCTTATTCGGAACCATAGCCCATATGTAAGTCTCGATGTGTGCCATGGGTCAAGAGTTGCCCTTAAACTTGCTGATGTCGGGCATCTTGAACTTGTCGGGGAGAGCGGCCATGGTGCTCATGAGAATGGAGGACTGATAAAGGCTCGTGTCAGGACTTTTCCCCAAGTTGAGGCCGTTGAAACGTTGATCTATGTAGGCCATAATTGAATCAACCATCTTGTGCTCATTGTTCTCGGTGCTCGGTTCCCCCATTTTCTTGGTGCGGGCACTGACATAGGGGCTCTCAAACAAACCCTTGATCCATTCGGACTCGTCATTGTCTTTACCCTTGGCAAGCTTGGTGAGCTTCTCTTTCACTTGCTCCATTTCGGCCTCGTCGACCTCCCTTTGATTGTCAAGATGGGATTGCCAAAGATCATCCTTGTTTTGGGACTCTTTGTTAAGAGTGGAGACTTTCTCTTGGAGTACTTGGACCATAGCTGAGAGTTGTTCAATAGACATGGTGTTGCTGCTGCCGGTCATGGTTGTTGCTGGAGCTGTTGGAGTAATCACTTCACGAACTAACCGATTCGCTGAATCTCGGAAGACACGGTAAGTACCAATTGAACCTATATTGCAGAAGAGGCCCTTGTCAGTCTTGAGTAACACTTTCGGTCCATGAAGAGGTTTGGAACACACAGTGGGCACACAACTCAAAACCACATAAATAAAAGACTTTTTTTTTATAAGTCGGAGGGACGGGATCCCTTTTGAGTTTCTAAGAAAATAATGGAATCGTCACACTAGTATATAGACCTTCTCGCGGTCCCATATACTCAACGGATTCCATCACGCTTGTGAATCCAACACATGTCGGGATTAAACTAAGCTAATGTAGCAAAGCATACATACGAGGACGGATTTTTTATTTTCGTCCATAATAACCACTTGAGGGCGGAGTTTTATTTCGTCCATGATAACCACTTGGCATGTATGTTTTGAAGACATTAGTTTAGGGAAATCTCGTCACATAAAAACTGACTTAGTCACGGAGTGTTAGACCCTAACTAGAATTGTGTTGGCTTGTGCTCGGCTAATGAGAGGCTTAAAGGTCACCACCGGCATGTAGTCATGAACTACGCCACGGACTGAGGTTTACCGCTTCGAAAGAGTCAAGGTCGGGTGGAGCTTGAAACTTCCTAGGACGGGCCTCGACGGGTTTTGGGTTATGAACTTGTGCGACTCGATAGTGAGCAATTTATAGGAATTTGTGTGCGTAGTGTGAGGTCCAACATGTGACAAAACATTTTTTTTTGAAAGAAAAGCAAATAAGCACGTAATTTACAACTCTCGAATCACCTGTGTGACCGATAAAACAAAACACGAAAGTAAAACAGTCCAAAGGTCCAAATCAGGCCTTGATGCAGGCAACTGTGCCCACACCCCAATCATTCTGCTCTGTTCTGAAACTGTCCCTGTTCTGGAAAACCACCTAGAAGCGTGTGCCTCTGGCCTGTGTTGCAGGAAGCGCGCGCATGGCGCAGTGTCTATGGGAGGCGCCCGCTTCTGGGCAAACCTGTCAGATTGTCAGACTTTGGACTCAGGGGGATTGCCCTGGTCCTGAATGTACATTGGAACCCCTGCAGAAATGATTAGTGTAGAATAAAGAAGAATAATAGGACGAACATTAAGAAGTGGGCGACTCTGGTCCTTGATGTGGGCCGCGCGCGCCATAGGCCAAGAAGGCCAGAGGTGCACGCTTCCCCCATCAGGAACCAAAATGCCCAGAAAAAAAATGTAGACTTTGATTAGAAACGCAAGTTTAACCCTCAAACTTGCCCAGCAGAGTCGCCACTGTAGATACCCCGGGAGGCCACGGCTTGGCTAGAGCGCGCGCGAGTTGTCCTAGGATGTCTATTTGTGTTTTAATTTGTTAGAGTCGCCACCTATGTTTTAGAGGAACATAAGAAAAACCTAATGTTTAGCCTAGTTTGATATGAAAACAGAGATTCTTGTTATGAGGTTCGGGGGTTAGGTTACGAGATGTGAGGTACTTAAACACCCATCTCGCCCAACTAAAGTTGGTCTTGCTTGATCAAAGTCTACATAAATAATAAAATGTTCTTCCTATTCTTGACAATAATAAAAGGGGGTTTTAAAAGGTGTTTTTTGGAATGTAGGGAGATAACACCTTGACTAGCCTCAATGAAGTGAAGTAGTCTTTGGTGTCATGTCCCAAAATGTTTGGGTGATTGCACTTTTGATGAAATAAAAGAGAAGAAGATATATGAAATAGAGAAGAGAGAAAGACAAGTCTTGTTTACCTATCCTTCAAAATGACTCCAAGTTCTTCTTAGGAAAATGCCTTGAGAATCCTTTGAAAGTGATTTTTGTATAGTTTTCTTGTGTTCAATAAGTGGTAAAAAGTCCTCCTTTGAAAGGTGAAAAAGAGATGTGTTTTTGGTGCCAAAACCAAGTCACCCCGATCAGTTTCCTGGGCAAATCATGTTAAAAGGAGCAAGTGAGGGATTCTTGGACAGAAATCTGTAACTGACGCCCAGGTGCGCACGCCTTCTGCCCTGGTGGCGGGATGCGCGCACTTCTGACCCCAAAGGGTGGAGGCGCGTGCCTTGGAGATGGTCTTTTTGACAGAATGGACTAGAAAATTAGCACTGTTATTCAGTTTGGTCCCTGAACTTAACGAGGTTAGTCAGGAACTTAACGGAAGTAACAAAAACTAACGAGAAATACTTAAAATAAGGAGAAACACAAAATCAAATGTGCAATTGGGGTGAGCGGTCCAAGGCGGGGTGTCTATAGCTGCACAGTGGAAAATTTCTTGTTGGTTGTTATGTGGTGGTAAAGTCAATTGGTGCCATGCCCTGCTGCACACCGTTGTGCTAGAAAAATCCACAAGCTGCAAGTGTCCGAAGAAGACAAAACAACCAAACCATCACAGGTTTTTAAGTGGTTTGCTCACTTATTGTCAGGGATTGGATCTGCGTGGGGGAAGGTCTATCGATGGTTTCCCCTCATTTGATAAAAAGACATGGGGCTTAAAAATCCAAAAAAAAGAGTAGATGAAATTGAGGCAAGTGGCGATGTGGCACCAGTTAGGAGGAGAGTTAAACAAATATTAAACCATTCTCCTGCCAATTCAAATGCCAGTTTGGACAGCGACGTGCATGTCCAAAAATTTATCGATACTCGTGCTAACAGCAGGACAAATTCCAACAACACACCAGAAAAGTCTGCTCAGGCAACCCAAAATGACGAGACGTCGATGCAGTCGGTTACTGAAGTGCCACAAGAAACACATCAGGAAGAGTTGCTACATTCCTCTCCCACCACGTCACCGATACAAACTGACATAGTTTCATTTGTACCAACACCACCTTCACCGGCCAATAATTGTTGTAATGAAGGCGTGCATCAGGAACTATCACCACATTCACCGGACAATAACTGTTATAATGAAGGCGTGCATCAGGAACCATCACAACCTTCATCACATCAAATTTGCCAAGATAACCCCTGACAAATAACCCATGATAACCCCCAACGACAACAACCCTCCCAGCCTCAGGACCTACCTTCATTACAAACAATTTCCCTAGCAATCCCTCAACAACAACCCTCCGTAAAGACACAAGAAAACCCTGAACAACAAGCCTCCCAATCCCAAACACTCAACTTTCCCCCTCTTACCATAGCGAGGCATCCAAACGTGTCGGTCATGTACCCAACAAAGCTCAGCCATATTCTGGAGAGTCACAGGCAAGTTCGAAAACTAATAATCCATCCATTTTTTAAACACCCATTGGACACGAATATGTGGTGGACTGTTCGGTAGAGATACATTTGGTACCATTCAACAAAAATTGTGGAGAAGATCAGGGAAACCTACCAACTTTAGAAAAGTGCAAGAAAGAAATTACATAACTCCTGGCTTCCAGAGACTCACGATACGCGAACTGAGCGCTCATTGGCTCAAACATTCACATGTCAGGATTTTAGTCACTTGTTCCACATTCATCATGATATGTTTTACGAAATATCAGAAGATATGGGCCGTTCATGTGGTTGGAGACTGTCTTCAAAGAAGATTTTTCTTGCTTTATTTATTCACAAAGCCTACAGGAGTAACAACGCGTGTCCCATATCTTTATGAGATTTGTTTATACGTTCGGATAAAGACATTATGGTTGAGCCTTGGAATGGTAACATAAATGGTGGTGAGGCAGTTGCTGAGAATAAATACACTAATCCCCATCCCACTTTGGATATCATCATGTCACGTCAAAAACTTAATCTCCCATCATGATACGAAGGCTAATTTTGAAGCCTTAATAAAAAAAATAAAGAGTTTGAGTATGCATTCCTACACCTTGGGAAAGATAAGTTCTGTAATTGTAGGGATGATGTGACTGGACGATTTAGTATATGGGAGGGTGCGGTGCAACAAATGTATGCGCGGCAATGACAACCAATGTACGTTGCTGATGAAACAAGTAGATCATTCGCAAGAGCAGTTGCTGAGGAAGTGGCACGTTATGTTAATGGTACTCCTCAACTACAAAGTAACAGAGCGGTTCCACGTGCAAGAAATTCCAGATAGAGGGTCAGGCAGCGGTGATAGTATTAACTGAGCGTGCAAAGAGATTGAAATCTGCTAAAGATTATATTGATGTTGAATTAGAAAATTATAAGTTTTGCCCAAATTGAGCTTGAAGTGGAACAAACTACTCTTTTCAGCTAATGGCAACAGGGAGAAGCTTATTCATTTAGTACAATCCAAAGATTTCCCGCAAAATGTTGTTTTACCAAAGTGGATTATTTCTAAAATCCAACAACCTGATGAACCTACTAGCGATGAAAATGATACTTTAGAAATTCATAATTTAGTTGAAGAGTCATTAATCGCTCCTTAAAGTCATATGTATAGTTATGTGTTTATAAATATGTATACACAGTTTATAGGTGCTCATTTACGGCACTTTATATATCCATCTATCTATCTATCTATCTATCTATCGATCTATCTATCTATCTATCTATCTATCTATCTATCTATCTATCTATATCTATCTATCTATCTGCTTGCTCTATCAGAACAAAAAACTTCAAATTTTTCTTTCACATTTGTTATGTATACTTGACATTTAATGGAAATTTTAGATATATTAGGTAACTCCCACTTAACAACTGTGGCACTTAACTAGTACAAAGGGTCTTCCGCAAGCAAAGCATGATGGTCATGTTAGGTCTATGGGTATTCGATACATTAATTAGGCCTAGTGCAAGTGGGAGATTGCCACGACCCGAAAACCCGCCTCTATTTTCTAATAATAAATATCTAATTATTTATTTATTTCTTATTTAATTGTTTAAATTATTATTTAATTAATAATTTATGTGTGCATTTTATGTGTTATAATAAATTATGCCTAGCATTTTATTTGGGCCATTTGTGCTAGTGTAGTATTATTTGGTCTTAGTTGTTAGTAGGAAGTATTAGAGTTTGTGTAGTTAGTGGGGAGGGGGTCTAAGTGTATGTTTTGGAAATAATCATCTCCCTACTCCCTCTCTTCTCCCTCACCTCTCCCTCACCCCCAACTCCATTCCCAGTTTCTTTCTCTCTCTCTCTCCAAAAAAGGTAAGATTTCTCTCTCCCTTCTCTCTTCATTTTCATCCTCTTCCTCTCATCTTTTCTTAGTGCTCATTTTATGAAATGTGCTTGGATCGTCGATAGGATCGTAGGGAGCTAAGAATATTTGAATTCCGTCAACTTTGAGAAATCCGGGTAAGTTGCTTTTCCCCCATTTTTATGCTAAAATGTTCATCTTTAACTCCATTAATGCTCTAGTTGATATATATGGCTTCTTTGTTTGATTTGGAATTTATTTGCATTTTTATCCATTTTTGTGAAATTTTGGATGTTTGAATCAATTCTTTACTTGGGTGGCTAGATGTTGTTGTAGGGGTCCCTTTTGGACCTATTAGTTGTTCTAGTACCTGAATATGCTGGTTAAGAGGGTTGGATTTGGGTTTGGTTTGATTTTGGTTGGGATTTTTGAAGAACCCAGGAAATTTGGCCGGAAATTGCCCCTCCGGGCAAGGGGGCGCGCGCACCCTCTCAGGGAGGCGTGCGCACCCTTATGCCCTTTGTAAACTAAACCTTCTGATCATCTAGGGCGCGCGCACCATATTCTGGGGGCGTGCGCTCCCTCCTTGTTTCAAAAATTCAAAACCTTCTGATCCTTAGGGCGCGCGCACCCTTTCTGTGAGGGCGTGCGCCCCCTCCGCTGTACAAGTCCTGAGCTTCATCCTCTTGTACTTTTCGTAGACAATCTTCCATAGTTCCTAACTCCCTCATCCGGACTCCGTTTTAGGTGTATAAGTTATCGTTTTAAAGATCTCCTTGAGCTCTTCGAGATGAGTGAGTAGTTTTGGTTGTGTGCTTGAGTTAACTGGATCCTTTGTGATCAAATGTGATATGGGAATTGTGTTATCATTGTTGAGATTATTGGAACACTTTAATTGTGTGTTGTTGGTTCATTTCACTTTCTTGGTGACTTCTTGGTATGGTTCCCTACTTTGGAATCATTAGTTGTTTATCGTGCTAGTATTTTATTACTTAGCCTTTACTTGAAAGTCCAGCTGGTAATTGTGTCGTGTTTGGGCGATGCGAAACATTATGATGGCACAAGCCAAGTCTATTATGATGTTGACCATTGTTTTGCCCCATTATTCCCCTCCTCCAGATTGGCCTTGGATGTGAGATGAGCTAGCCCCTTTGTGAGCATTTTAGCTATTGGTTTTGGGCTTTGACTGTGTGTCACTGTCCCCTTATTATTATTGGTTCCGGTAACGGGGGTTTTCTCTTCAGCTTTCATGCTACTATGAAGATGTTGATTGTTGATTATTGAAGCTGCGCAGCGACCTATATTTGGTTCTATCAGTTGGGAAACCTTGGCTAATATCCTTTGTTAATTGTTTATTTACGCTGCTATCTGTTAAAGGATAATTGCTATGTGCTATGTGATTTATTATTGATTATTGCATCATAGCATGTCATGTAGTTGCATTAGTAACTTATTGAGATTTATCTCACCCCTTTCTTTTATCTTTGTTTTTACTTAACCCCCCCCCCCCCCAGGAGGAAAGGATTAGACTCGCTGATCACGAGAAGGACGTCGCGAGGGTTGAGCTTTTTGGGCAGATTATTGTTGGTGGGTTTACATTACATAAATGTGTAACCTTTTTGGGAATAGTTGTACCAAACTTGACGTCATTAGAAATTGTATATTTTATTATTTTGGGTGTAAGCTTATGGAGCTCACACTAGTTTATATTTTGTTGTTCAAGTTGGATTTCAAAACTTTGTGTTATCATCTTTTGGTATAAAAGGAAAATTTTATCTTCATTATTTTAGAGTTTATTGTTTAAGTCGACGTCCAGCTCGCGTACTCCGGGCCCGCGGGGTCGGGGTCGCGACAAAGATTGTTGGTGTTATGCCCTAGGCATGTTGTTTGTAAAAACAAATGTTATTATTTATAAAGATATTGAATGTTTTATTATTATGGCTTTTGCATGTTTATTTTAATAATCCCCGTCCCTGATAATTATGATTAATTATTAGTATAAGTTTAATAGATAATCATATGATGATTATAGTGTATGGGATACAATTAGACTTATGGGTATTTGTTGGAGAAAAAATACTGGACTGACCCTTATGAGATTTATGTCATGGTCACAATGTCATAATTAAGTCTCATATAGTTATATCACAGGAATCTTTAGACCTGAGGTTATCACATTCTTCCATATGATGAACATTACGTTTGACATATTCAAACGTTATCCCTAACCGGATAGCTATAAAGAATATGATTGGCATAATCGGAATCATGTAGGGAAGAGTAATAAGCCAAGATGGGATTTGTTCCTCGTCAAGAGAGATGTCAAGCTTTGGCCACTCGATGAATGGTATTGATGAAATGCATGGCCGTGCTCAAATAAGATTTGTATTATCAATACATTCGGGATCGAGAAAGCATTGAACAAATGTAAGTTGACCATTCACCATGGCTTACGTTCAATAGACATTGTGAAACAAAGAGATTGTGTTATGTTCTATTTTAGGAAACTTTGGAGTTCAAAGTTATACTAATTGGGTAGTCATAATGGCTTGCTAGAGTCCGCTTATGACTTACGAAGTTTGACTGGTTCGGACTCATTGCCAACTTAGTATAATCCTATTGGGTCACACACGCAGAACAGATAATTAAAAGGAGCGAAAAACGAAGTAAAACGGATCCTGCTGAAAGGATCCGTACGAATGAATCTGGATGCTTCCAGAAACATCCGTACAGATGGTTTTGCCGGCAGAATCAGTTTTTAGGAAAACTCTTGTTGAACAAGAAAACCTAAGTCCTAAAGGGTTTATGAAACCCCTTGAATATAAATATAGACTGACGGGAATTGTTCCCTAGTTGTTGATTTGATCAATTCCAAAGTCTTTCTTAGAGAAAGAAATCACACATTATATTCTTGGGTTATTGTGATTGATTAATCTCAATTATCAAGTCACAATAATAATTAGGAGCTTTGAAGAATCGTTCTTCAACATCGTTGATCAATCCAAAGACCTAGCAGTCAAGTTCAAGAAGGCGTTCTTGAAATCTGTTCGTTGTGTGGATCACCGGTAGAGGGCGTTTGTCTTAACGCTTAATCCAAGTTTTACATAACGATCTACAAGGGTTAGTTTCTTTCATCTTGTTATTATGAATTATTGTTCATAGCGGATCTAGGCTATTTGGTTTTATTCATTTCTATCTTCCGCTGTGCATGATTGCACGAAACCCAACAGTGGTATCAGAGCCCCGTTGATGATCAATAATTATAATATTATCATGATATAATTATTTAATGCGATTATTTAATTGGTAATTTATGTGATGAATTTTATATGAGATATAAAATACGCATGCTAGTTGATGTGGTTGTAATATTGATTTGATTAATATGTATGATTGCATGCTTAGATTATCATGTTGTAATTGGATTATTTTATTGATGATCTTGATCTAATTTGTATGCGGAATAAATTGGTTATTAAATATATGAATTAGATGGGTTAAAATTCGTAATCTGCAATTTCATGTTTCTGTAATCTGATTATGTATAAACACGATATTAAGATTGATCGAATTTCTGAAATTTGAAATCTGGAAAAACTGGGATTCTACCTAAGAATCCGTACGGATGGTTTGGGAGCCTCCAAAATAATCCGTACGGATGGTTTGGTTCATTCCCAGATTTCATACTGACTTCTCATGTTCAGATTGTTCTGCAAATTGTTTGCAGAATTCGAACCTGGAAACAGAAACTTGTTTCAGATGGCTGGTTTTCGAAACCGTGTTTCCTGAAACATTTTTCTACGAAGAATTCAAAGTAACTGCAGAAATCAGAGTTCTAAAGAGTTTAGAACTGCTGTAATCTGTGAGATTAAAAGACAATGAAAGATCTTGAGACAAGTGGCCAATCTATACGGGAATGTGGATGCCTTTTGGCTTAGTTTCGACCGTATAGAGAAGTTGCTTGGTTTCTTAATACTAGTACGGGAATGTGGATGCCTTTTGGCTTAGTTTCGACCGTACGGTTTGTGCTCTCAATTTCAAGATGCTCTGCGGAAGGTTTGGACTATACTGATTTGATCCATTTCAGATGGCTGGTCTTTGAAACCGTGTTTCCTGAAATAGATGTAAGTTCAGA
The DNA here is from genome assembly GCA_026119855.1 of Campanula takesimana. Lineage (NCBI taxonomy): Eukaryota > Viridiplantae > Streptophyta > Magnoliopsida > Asterales > Campanulaceae > Campanula > Campanula takesimana. The sequence continues at coordinate 32,891 of JAOWBW010000611.1, read as the reverse complement.
AGTCCAGACATAGAGATTAGAATCTTAAAGGAGTTTAAGATTGGAGTAATCTCAAAGGTTTCAGAATTTAATCCTTAACTAGCGCAACTAATGTAACATAAAATTAATTCGGTTAATTGATTAACTTTATGTGTTTGAACCTTCTTAAAATTTAAGTTATGTGCCAATCCATGATTAAAACACTTGTGAGTACATGGGTAGTTTTATGTGGGTTACGCCCTAGCGTAGGCACATTAATTCTATTCATCTATAAGCAAGATCAGGAAACATTGATTCCTATACGTTTAAAATGGTTTAACTTAATTAGGCTATCAAAACAGTTTTGGGCCTAAGGCACAGATGAGATTAAAACATGTTTAGACATATGATGTCTGAAATCTCATAAAATATCTAAGAGTCATATATGATATGATTGACATGGAGTTGTCTACCTAAATAACTTATTTTGAGCAGTCGTGCCCTAGCCGACTCAAAGTTAAGTGAAATATGGATCTTAGCCCATTTTAATTATATGATACATTAGATGTATTTGAAGGTTATATAATTTAGTGGGAGTATTTGTGAAATACTTATAATATATTTAATTAAGTTGGTACTTATATTTAATTATATGTTTGCATAATTGTAGATAATGGCTCAAAGTACGGGTTCTTTATCATTGCGATCTATCCTTGAGAAGGAAAAACTTCAAGAAAATGGAGCTAACTACACGGATTGGATCCGTAGCCATAGAATTGTTCTAAAGCATGAGGACAAGCTCTATATTCTTGATGAGCCCGTTCCTGAAGAGGAACCTGCTTCTAATGCACCCAAGGATGAGAGAAACGCCTACAAGAAACACAAAAGTAATTCTCGTGAGGTGTGTTGTCTTATGCTTGCGTCCATGTGTCCAGAGCTTCAGAAGACTCTTGAACGCTTGGAGGCATTTGACCTTGCTGCTTCGTTGAAAGATATGTTTCAAGAACAAGCAAGGCAAGAAAGGTTCGACACTATAGCTGCCTTGGTCTCATGCAAGATAAGCGAAGGGCAGTCTGTGGGCCCTCATGTTTTGAAGATGAAGGCTCACTTTGAGCATCTAGAGAGGCTTGGCCATCCCATTGATGTTGAGTTGGCCACTGATTTTATTCTTAATTCATTGCCCAAAAGCTAAAATCAGTTCGTCATGAATTTTAATATGCATGGGATGGATAAGTCCCTGTCTGAGTTGCATAGGATGCTAAACACAGTGGAAAAGAAAATCGGTAAAGAAGTCGCTCCTGTGCTCGTAGTAACAAAAGGAAGAAAAGGCTCTAAAGGCAAAGGGGTTAAGACAAAAGTTGTCAAACCCAAGATTGGTAAGGCAATTGTTGCCAATGCTGATGTGGCTAAACCTACTTCCCAAAAGGATGCAATCTGTTTCCAGTGCAATGAGATTGGTCATTGGAAAAGAAATTTCAAGGTTTACAAGGAAGAGTTAAAGAAGAAGAAGAGCAGTGGGACTGTGTCTACTTCAGGTATCTATGTTATAGATATTCTACTTTCTACTTCTAGTTCCTGGGTATTAGATACCGGATGTGGATCTCACATTTGTTTGAATGTGCAGGCACTAAGGAATAGGAGACTGCTCAAAGATGGCGAAGTGAACCTACGCGTGAGGAATGGAGCAAAAGTTGCTGCATTAGCCGTAGGAACATATGATGTCACTTTACCTAGCGGATTAATTCTTGTTTTGAACAATTGTTACTACGTTCCGGATTTGAGTAGAAATATTATTTCAGTTTCTTGTTTGGATAATGAAGGTTATAGTTTTCTTATTAAAAATAAGAAGTTTTCTATTTATTTAAATGATATGCTTTATTGTACTGCATGTTCATTTAATGGCCTTTATGTTCTTGATGTTGAGAATGGAAATAATGAGAATATTTATAATGTAAATAAGAAATCCAAACCTAATGATGTAAATCATACTTATTTGTGGTATTACGGTCTTGGTCATATTAATGAGAAGCGTATCTCAAAACTCCATGTGGACGGACTTTTAGATTCACATGACTTTGAATCATATGAAACTTGTGAGTCTTGTTTACTTGGAAAAATGACTAAGGCACCTTTTACTAAGAGTAGTGAAAGGGCTAGTGACTTATTGGGACTCATACATACTGATATGTGTGGACCAATGAGCAGCAGTGCTAGGGGAGGATATCAATACTTCATAACTTTTACTGATGACTTTAGTAGATATGGCTATGTCTACTTAATGAAACATAAAAGTGAATCTTTTGAGATATTTAGAATATTTCAAAATGAAGTACAAAATCAACTTGGTAAAACTATTAAAGCACTTCGATCTGATCGAGGTGGAGAATATTTAAGCCAAGAATTTGACAATCATCTTAAAGATTGTGGAATTGTTTCACAATTAACTCCACCTGGAACACCACAATGGAATGGTGTGTCTGAGCGGAGAAATAGGACTTTATTAGATATGGTCCGATCCATGATGAGTCAAGTTGATCTTCCTTTAACCTTTTGGGGATATGCACTAGAACTGCTGCTCTTACACTAAATAATGTTCCAACTAAATATGTTCCAAAGACCCCACATGAGATGTGGAATGGAAGAAAACCTAGTTTGTCTTTCATGAAGATTTGGGGTTGTGAGGCTTATGTTAAGAGATTAATCTCTGACAAACTTGCACCAAGATCCGATAAATGTATTTTCGTTGGTTACCCTAAGGAAACTAAGGGTTATTACTTTTACAACCGCACGGAAAACAAAGTGTTTGTTGCCCGTCATGGTACCTTTCTAGGGAAAGAGTTTCTCTCCAAAGGAATTAGTGGGAGTAAAATTAATCTCGAAGAGGTTCGAGAACCCGAAAATAACATGGAACAAAATGTTGGATCTGAACAAGTTTCACAAGGAGTTGTGGAACCTATTCAGAATACTCAAGTTCCTCGCAGAACTGGTAGGGTGCGATCCGAACCTGAGAGATATGGATTTCTCATGACGGATAGCAATGAAGTGGAAGTCATAGTTGATGACGAACCTACTTCCTACCAAGAAGCGATGTCCGCTCCTGATTCAGATAAATGGCTTGGAGCCATGGAATCTGAAATTAAGTCCATGTATGACAATCAAGTTTGGAACTTGATTGATGCGCCCGAAGGTGTAAAAACCATAGGATGCAAGTGGGTTTTCAAAAAGAAGACTGACATGGATGGAAAGGTGCATACTTATAAAGCTAGACTTGTAGCGAAAGGCTATAGGCAGATTCATGGAATCGACTATGATGAAACCTTTTTGCCCGTAGCAATGATCAAGTCTATAAGAATTTTACTTGCCATAGCCGCATATTTTGACTATGAGATATGGCAAATGGATGTAAAAATAGCGTTCCTTAATGGGAACTTACTTGAGGATGTTTATATGACACAACCTGAAGGTTTTGTAATTCCAGAAAATTCTAACAAAGTATGCAAGTTGTAAAGGTCCATCTATGGATTAAATCAAGCCTCTAGGAGTTGGAATCTTCGATTTGATGAATCGGTCAAAGAGTTTGGCTTCATCAAGAATGAGGATGAACCTTGTGTATACAAGAAGATTAGTGGGAGCGTAGTACTATTTCTTGTGCTATATGTTGATGATATATTACTCATTGGAAACGACATTCCTGCACTGCAGTCTATAAAGACTTGGTTAGGAAAGTGTTTCTCAATGAAAGATATGGGAGAAGCCGCTTACATCCTTGGCATAAGGATCTATCGTGATGGATCCAAGAAATTGATTGGTTTAAGTCAAGATACATATATTGACAAAGTTCTTAAGAGATTCCGCATGAAAAACTCTAAGAGAGGAAATTTTCCAGTAGGTCATGGCATATCTCTAAGCAAGAATCAGTGTCCTAAGACAACTGATGAGCGTGAGAGAATGATTGGGATTCCATACGCTTCTGCTATTAGATCCATCATGTATGCCATAATATGTACAAGACCCGATGTCTCGTATGCTTTGAGCATGACGAGCAGATACCAATCAAATCCTGGTGAGAGTCACTGGATTGCAGTCAAGACGATTCTTAAGTACTTGCGAAGGACTAAAGATTCGTTCTTGGTGTATGGAAGAATGGAAGATGATCTTGTTGTAAGTGGTTACACAGATGCAAGCTTCCAAACCGACAAGGATGATTCTAGATCGCAATCTGGATTTGTATTTGTGCTCAATGGAGGTGCTGTTAGCTGGAAGAGTTCTAAGCACAGTACCCTAGCCGATTCTACAACTGAAGCTGAGTATATTGCTGCATCCGATGATGCTAAAGAGGCTGTTTGGATTAAAAAGTTCATTGGTGAACTAGAGGTGGTTCCTAGCATTGCTAATCCAATAGACCTTTATTGTGATAATAATGGTGCTATTGCTCAAGCAAAGGAACCTAGATCGCATCAGAAATCCAAACACATACTTAGGCGTTTTCATATCATTCGAGAGATAATTGATAGAGGAGACGTAAATATATGCAGAGTACCAACTGATGATAATATTGCAGACCCATTGACAAAGGGTCTTCCGCAAGCAAAGCATGATGGTCATGTTAGGTCTATGGGTATTCGATACATTAATTAGGCCTAGTGCAAGTGGGAGATTGTTGGTGTTATGCCCTAGGCATGTTGTTTGTAAAACAAATGTTATTATTTATAAAGATATTGAATGTTTGATTATTATGTCTTTTGCATGTTTATTATAATAATCCCCATCCCTGATACGGTTTCTTCGCCCATGGGCATCTCAAAAGGAGGAGTTTTATGAGAACTCGACATGATTCCTCGATGGAATGGTCTCAAATGAGCAAAGGAAGCGTTTTGGAATGTTTTCCTCGCAAGGTTTCGACTCAGAATACAGAGAGTTTGGGCAATTTTTGAATTTTGCTCGAACAAAATGAGCAGTTTCTGAATATATGCTGAACTTATGTGCAATGCGCGCGCCTCCCGCTACCCATCCGGAACGCGGGCGCGTCTCACATCAACAGCCAAATGCGCGCGCCTCTCATGTCCAGTCAGGCCCAGGTGCAAGTTCCCATACAGGAATAAATACACCACATCAATTCCTCTAACTCCCATCCGAGTTTTCAGCTCCACCTTGGGGCGTTTTAAGCACGAAGTTCCGTAACGGACATCATTAAATCCGACGGTTACAAAAATCAAAGTCAACCTCGACAATTTTCCTCTCTAAAGGGAAAACCTTATCTTTTCGGTCCGCGGTCAACTGTGCCTGCACCCCGCAAAAGTCAACTGCAAGTGCTACTTCGGACAGCGTACATCAAAATGCAGCTTCAAAACAGCAAATTTGGTCTGCGGTGAACCACTGAAATCACCTCCTCATCAGCAAAATCTGTCGCGACCCCGGACCCTGCGGGCCCAAGACCGCGATCTGGGCGTCGACTCTAAAACCAAAACTGTGAAATACCGAAGTTAAAAATTTCATTTGATACCAAAAGGTAATGATCCAAAGTTTTACAATACCAAGTTTGATAAAAACCAATTACAACAATCATAAACTTCCACAAGTTTATGCACAACAAAATACAAATATACAATTCTTAATGACGTCATTGTTTGGTACAACTACCCCAAAAAGGTTACACATTTACATAATGTAAACCAACCTATAACAACCTTCCCCAAAAGAATGGATCCAAACTCGACGTCCTCTTTCTCGTGATCAGCGAGACTAATCCGTAGCACCTGGGGGGGGTTAAGGAAAAACAAAGATAAAAGGAAAGGGGGTGAGATAAATCTCAATAAGTTACTAATGCAACTACATGACATGCTATGATGCAATATACAATAAGCAATAATAAATATCACATAGCACATAGCATTTATCACTTAACAGATAGCAGCGGAAATAAACACATAACAAAGGATATAGCCAAGGTTTTCCAAACCGGAACATCCAAATAAAGGATCGCTGCGCAGCTTCAATAATCAACAAATCATCATCTTCATAATAGCATGAAAGCCGAAGAGAAAACCCCGGTACCGGAACCAATAACCATAAAAGTGTCACAAAGGACAAGAGCCATGACACAAAGTCATGCCCGGTAGCTAGATACATTCACAAAGGAAGCTAACTTATCCTTTCCAAGGCCAATCTGGAAAAGGGGTATAGAAGGGGGCAAAACAATGGTCAACATTATAATGGACTTGGCTTTGCCATTATAATCTTTCCCATCGCCCGATGCAACAAATATGCCAGCTGGGCTTCCAATTAAATGCTAAGTAATAATATTTTAGCATGAATAAACAACTTAAGGTTCCAAAGTAGGGAACCATACCAAGAAATCACCAAGAAAGTGAAATGAACCAACAATACACAATAAAGGTGCTCCAAAATCCCAATTAACAATTAATGAATTTCAAACACAAATTTGATCACAAAGGACCCAATTCTATCACTAAAGTGTACAACAATGTTAACTAAGGTCAACTAGAAGGACACCCAAGACCTAGACCAAAACGCATTCTTCAATCACACAAAATTAACAAATGTAAACTTTCAGAGGTTCTGTGCGGCCGCCCACCAGGGACTGTGCGGTCGCCCAAACAAGCCCTCAAACAAGAACAAAAGCTTTCAGATAGATGTGCGGTCGCCCAGACATTTTTGGGCGGTCGCCCAATCTTCTGAACTGCTGGAAATCGGGAAGAACAAACTGGGTTCTTCCATTTTCAAACCAAAACACATTTCAACCAAAAACCCAACCTTCCAACTAGTTTACTAATGTACCAAAACAAATTATAAGTTTAGAAGGACTTATAAAATAACCAAAATCAAGAATCAAACCCAACATTCATCAATTCACCATTTTTAACCAAAAACTCAAATAAATTCCAAACAAATTCAAAACCCAACCAAACTTCAAATATAACACATCAAGCATTATCTAAACATGATATGAACATTTTAGCATCAAAATGGGGGGAAAAGTAACTTACTTGAAAAATCTCAAAGTCGACGGAATTCAATTCTTTTTGGTTCTACGCGATCCTATCGACGATCTAAACACATTTCACGTTTTAAGAAATGAGATATTATGAGAGGAAGATGAAGAAAATGAAGAGAGAAGGAAGAGAAACTTACATACACCAATGGAGGAGAGAGAGAGAGTTGAGCTGGGAAGTGGGATGGAGGTGGAGTGTGAGGATGGGGGAGGTGAGGGAAGGAGTAGGGAGGGAGTAGGGAAAAGATGAATTAAAGAATTTACACGTAGGCCCCCTCCTCTACACTACACACAAATACTTACACTCCCTACTAACAAATAAGACCCAACAATACTACACTAACCCAAATGACCCAAATAAAATGCTTAGGCATAATTATTATGAAACATAAAATGCACACATAATTATTTAAATAAATAATAATTTAAATAAATAATAATTTAAATAAATAAATAAGCAAATAATTAAATACTAATCATTTAATTACTAATAAAATAGAGCCTAGATTTCGGGTCGTGACAAAATCTACTCAACAAATTCGCATACATCGGCAGGCAGACTTTCGAGTCCCTCTACATCAGCAGGCAGACTTTCGAGTCCCTCTAAATCAGCAGGCAGACTTTCGAGTCCCTCTACATCAGCAGGCAGACTTTTGAGTCCTTCTACATCAGCAGGCAGACTTTTGAGTCCCTCTACATCAGCAGGCAGACTTTCGAGTCCCTCTAAAGGCAGACTTTCGAGTCCCTCCACATCGGCAGGAAGACTTTTGAGTCCCTCCAAATCAGCAGACAGACTCTTGATTCCCTCCAAATCAGCAGGCAGACTCTCGAGTCCCTCCAAATCAGCAGGCAGACTCTAGAGTCCCTACAGTCCCCTATACGGACTCTAAATCTTGGCCATGGTGGGCTGATTTCTATCACCGTACCCCTACTATCAGCAAAAGTAGCTGACACAGGGAGCGCACTCCTATCTCTTGTAATTTCAAGACTCTTGTTTTCATCGAGTCTTCGTTTTTTTCCTGGTGATGTCCTCGGCTGATGTTTTGTTCTTTCGTCGACGCATTTTGCTTTACAATCCACGTCGCCAAGGGGCTCTGTAGACACCCCGCCTTGGACCGCTCACCCCGATTGCACATTTGATTTTGTGTTTCTCCCTCTTTTAAGTGTTTTTTGTTAGTTTCTGTTACTTCTGTTAAGTTACTGACTGATTTCGTTAAGTCCAGGGACTAAACTGAATAACAAGGCTGACTTTCTAGTCCATTCTGTCAAAAAATCTATCTCCGAGTCGCGCGCCTCCGACCATAGGAGCCAGAAGCGCGCGCATTCCTCCCCCAAGGTAGGAAGCGCGCGCCTCTAGGCGTCAGTTACAGATTTCTGTCCAAGAATCTCTCCCTTGCTCATCTTACATGATTTTGCCCGGGAAAGATTTCTTGGTGACTGAGTTTTGGCACCAAAAACATATATTTTCTACCTATAAAAACATCCCTTTTCCACCATTTTCAAGCACCGGAAAATTCTCTCTACACAAACTATACCAAAATCATTTCCAAGGCTTTTTCAAGTAATTCACCAAGAAGTGTTTGAAGGTCTTCGAAGCGTAGGTAAAAGTCTATTTTTCCCTTTCTTCTCTATTTCATCTCTTCTCTCTTTTACTTTAATCAAACGTGCAATCACCCAAATCATTTTGGGACATGACACCGGAGACTACTTCACTTCATTGAAGCTAGTCAAGGAGTTATCTCCCTACATTTCAAACACCCCCTTTTAAACCCCCTTTTATTATAGTCAAAAATAGGAAGAACATCATTTTAATTATGTAGACTTTGATCAAGCAAGACCAACATTAGTTGGGCGAGGTGGGTGTTTAAGTACTTCCCATCTCGTAACCAAACCTCCGAACCTCCAAACAAGAATCTCTGTTTTCATAATCAAACTTAGGCTATACATTAGGTTTTTCTTATGTTCCTCTAAAACATATGTGGCGACTCTAAGACACAAATAGACACCCAAGGAATAACTCGCGTGCTCTAGCCAAGCCGTGCCCTCCCGGGGTATCTACAGTGGCGACTCCGCTGGGGACGTTTGAAGGTTAAACTTGCGTTTCTGATCAAAGTCTACATTTTTCTGGGCATTCTGGTTCCTGATGGGGGAAGCGTGCGCCTCTGGACTTCTTGGCCTAAGGCGCGCGCATCCCACATCAAGGACCAGAATCGCCCGCCTCCCATATGTTCTTCCTATTTTTGTTCTTTTTTCTATACTAATCATCTCTGCAGGGGTTACAATGCATATTCAGGACCAGGGCAATCCCTGAGTCTAAAGTCTGACAGTCTGACAGGTTTTCCCATAAGCGAACGCCTCCCAAAGACACTGCGCCATGCGCGCGCTTCCCACAACACCAGCCAAAGGCACGCGCTTCTAGGCAGTTTTCCAGAACAGGAACAGTTTCAGAACAGAGCAGAGTGATGGGGTGTGGGCACAGTTTCCTACATCAGGACTGATTTGGACCTCTTAAATTGATTTGTTTTGTGTTTTTTTATCGGTCACACGGGTGATTCAAGAGTTGTAATTACGTGCTTATTAGCTTTTCTTTCAAAAAAAAAAAGTAAAAAACGTTTTGTCACATGTTGGACTTCACACTACGTACACCTACGTGTGGGGAATGGAGCAAGAGTTGTTGCATTAGCCGTAGGAACTTATGAAGTCACTTTACCTAGTAGTATAATTCTTGTTTTGAACAATTGTTACTACGTTCCGGATTTGAGTAGGAATATTATTTCAATTTCTTGTTTGGATAATGAAAGTTATAGATTTCTTATTGAGAATAAGAGGTTTTCTATTTATTTAAATGATATGCTTTATTGTATTGCAAATTCATTTAATGGCCTTTATGTCCTTGGTGTTGAGAATGGAAATAATGATAATGTCTATAACATAAATAAGAAATCTAAACCTAATTATGTAAATCACACTTATTTGTGGCAATGCCGTCTTAGTCATATTAATGAGAAGCGTATCTCTAAACTCCATGGGGATGGACTTTTAGGCTCAAACATATGAGACTTGTGAGTCATATTTACTTGGAAAAATGACTAAGACACCTTTTACTAAGAGTAGTGAAAGGGCTAGTGAGTTATTGGGTTTAATACATACCGATGTATGCGGACCTTTAAGTAGCAGTGCTAGGGGAGGATTTCAATGCTTCATAGCATTCACTGATGATCTTAGTAGATATGCCTATGTGTTAGTACCCAACCTGAAAATGAGTTATTAGGCATTCTAGAACTCACAGGGACCTCCCAGGTATTTACGAGCTGCGGAGGACTTATTCAGAATTTCCCAAAAAGCCCAGATAAGAAGATGTTCTCGACTGATCGGATAAGGGATCGAAGATAGACGTTATCTAGGAGTTCTCAGGAGTCCAGTTTGATCAGAACCTCGGGAATCGAGCCAATCCAATTGGACCGGCCGGGCGGCCACTTCTTCCAGGTCAACTTTTCCTATAAATAGGTGACCTCAGTTCATAATTTCAACAACAATTCTCTCCCCCAAGTTCCATAGCCAAAACTGACGGGAGAACTCTCTCTCTAAGCCTTTCTAGCAATCCCGAAGGTCTGGCAAATCCGCGCAAGAGATTCGACTTCGTTCTTGTCAAGATTTGTGAGAATTCTACATGTTTTCTTAGTTTAGATCTGATTTATGCTAGTTTCATCATGTTTATACATCTATATTCATATGATTCATAATGTGTTCTTCATGTTCTTGCTATAATTCATAATATGCTCTGTATCTAGGGTAGCGATCTTCATGCTTATTTGTTATTTCATACATGTTTCATGATATTCTTATTACTATGTTAGATTGAACACGCTAGATCTAATGTTTTAATCCCTACTTATAGTGCATAGCCGATGATGATCAACGAGATCTAGGAACTACTTATAAACCCTAAACTTTAGGTAATTACTCCCATGATCAGTAATTCTCCAATGATGAATATGAGGACTACACATTGATCTTATCAATGGTATAATCATTATTCTAGGATGTGATCATCTTGCATGATTTTTTCTCCTCCCCCTTCATTATGCATGATCCCGCTTCTTCTCCCTATTCTGATTATGTGCGAACTACGCTGACCTGAGCTTCTCAAACGAGAGGAACATAGGCAATCTTCGGATCCGGTCTCAAACACTAACACACTACTAACACATTCATCATAATAGAAAGTCTGACTGCTCGGGCGATAGGAGTGATAACTTGATATTCTTCTCTTGTCGTAACTTGACCCCCGAACCCTCTCTGTTAGCTTTTCTCAATGTTTTAGCTCGATAAAAACAACATGGAGACTCTTAATAAGTTAAATGCCAATTTGAATATCCTAATCCCATAGAAAAGACAAATAAAAGAAAGACTTCTCGTGCGTCGCCCGCATTTACGGAAAGGGGTATTCACAGTGGCGACTCTGCTGGGGACTAGCTTTGAACGTCTTCAAACATAGAGGGTCAAACTTTCATCAATATCATGATTTTATTCTTACTTGTTCTTTTCCCCTTGTACTTTATCTCTTGTACATATCTGCTTCCCTTGTACTTTAGTGCGTTAATATCTTAACTATTTACTATTGTACCCTCTTTTAACTGTTTTGCATTGCATACATGTAAAAAAACAAAAAACTCTCTGTTTTCTCCCTAAAAGATAACTAGTTGTTGTCCGCACACTACCACTAGGTCCATGTCACACTGCACACCCTACTGGATACTCCGCTGAGTGCACAGATTTTGGTGATCCTGTCGCCTCTATCTTCATGGCACCCGGGCTATCTAACTCACTGTTTTCACTTGTGAATCAGTCGATATTAATCCCTTGTTCATTTCAAAACCATGAACTCACAGAGTCTAGGACACTCCAAAGTTGACCGGTTGGTTTGACTAGCTTTTCTTTATAGACAATTAACGTGTCGTTCATGCCGTCATCCGTTAAGTCTTTAATGAGTCGAGATCCTTCGAGAGAAAAAAGCACAAAAAATGAAATTCCCTACAAGGGTGTGCATATAGTAAGCCGAGTGATACTTTGTACTAGGATCTCAACTCGTTAAAAACTTAACGGAAGTAACATAAACGTTACGTTAAATGCCTTTAAACAAGGGTTAGTCGCTAGGATCCATTAGGTCGGTGGAAGTCGTTTACCCTATAGGACCCTCGCCCAAATTGTCCGTTTGGGAGGTGCAATACAAGTGAAAAACGAGGGGTCTATAGACGTAGTGATGACCTCCATTGATCCAAGTTTTGTAGATAGTAACCCAAAAAGGGGTACCCCTTCCAACCATTAGGACTAATAATACATTGTTTTGTAAATAACAAAATACATTGCATGAGCCTTGTCCCGTCCTAAACCTCTCGTCCACTACCTCTACAGAGAAGCAAGTTTGGGTCCATTCTGGTGGTCGTCTTCAATGGTCAAGCCTTCCACAAGCTCAGTCTTTAGTCTCTGCATCAACGATGTCTCCATCATCAGAGCCTACTACTCCTAGTGTCTCCATTCCGCCAGTCTCCACTTCTGCCGATCCAGAGATCGCCGCCAGCATCAAACCCTCAGACATTCCGCCACCTTTCCATGCTTTCTTCACCAACCTCATTCTACAGATCTCTAAGCTTGAGGATTGAAGCAAGTCTCTAGAAAGGGTCAAACAAGAGCTCAAATATCACCTTCATACTGAGATGAAGAAGAAAGGTGTGGAAACTAGCTTCCACAATGAAGAAGTGATCTTCATCCAAGACGAAACAGTGCGGGCCACCTACCCTTCCAACGAGGGTGTTATCCCTCTCAAGATGCCCAACTACCAAAAGGTCCCTCCTCCTGATTTCGGTACTAAGGCAACCTACAGCAAGGGTCCATATGAGCCATCACCAGAATTGATTGGTAGTTACTTGTCCTCTACCAAGTTGCCACCGCCTTCACTACCGTTGAGTATCGGTGCCGCCATGCCCACGGTCTCCACTGCTCCTCCCGCTGCTCAAGCCTATGGTAGAAAATATTTCTCCAATCACCCTCTAGTGGTTTCCATGCAAGAACAGATCTGCAAGCTATCCGACACGGTCTCCAAGCAATCCGCTCCGATAGTCAAAACCATTGACCCAAGCAATGTGGGTGCTCTACCTAGAGACTTCAAGATGCCAAAGGTCTCTACATTCCATGGTATTACTTGTCCCAAGACTCATCTCGACAGTTATGTGCTAGCCATGAGAGCCCGTGACTGCACCAACGAGCAAATGGCCTGAGTCTTCCAAACCACTTTGGATGGAATTGCTCTCCGTTGGTTCTTGAGTTTGGATCCCTCCGAAAGAGATACATGGGAACAAATCATCATTACTTTCTGTGAGAAGTATCAGTCGAACCTAGATTGGCACATCAACCTTACTGATTTAGAGAACACCATGCAGAGGCCCGGCGAGCCTATTTATCACTTCTACAAGAGATGCAATCACAAGCTAGCGGAAGTTCAATACCCTCCTAAGGCAAAGGAACAAAAGCAAATCTTCTTCAAGTGCTTGTTGCCCGAGCTTAGGGTGGCAATTGGCAATGGTTACTTTCCTGATCTGCAGGAAATGGTAGATTATGGGGTCAGACATGAGGACGGCATTACTGGTGTTGTTAAAGAAACTGCTAAAAGTGGAAATACCTCATTCCGCTACAAAGCTCCGACAAATGCCGCTCCTAAAGCTAAAGAGGTGGCCTGTCAAGTGAGTATGGTCCAAGACAACTCCGCCTTCGATGTCCAAGCAGTTACAAGCAGCTTTCCCCGGAAAGAAGATCACTTCAACGACTTCGGTATGCCCACTAGACAAGTCTTTGAAGTGTTGATAAAGAAGGGTTTAATCAAGCCGATCGAGAACTTCGAACCATTCAACAAGAAATCCATTCTTGATGCAACCAAGTTCTGTAAGTACCACAAGCACATTGGCACACCACCGATGACTGCATTCAACTCCAACGAGTCATCCGAAAGCTCATAGCCGATGGAAATATTGAGAAGCCTAAAGGTCTGAAAACCATAGCAAACCCGCTCCCTAACAATGGTGGCGTCAACATGGTAGAGCTCATCGGAGGTGACATTGGTATTCTAGAAATGGTAGATGCCTTTGCCAAATTGGGGCTAGACATGAATGCTCTATTTGGAGGACTAGTCAAGATTGGGGCAATAACTCCCTTGGAACATGGGTTCAAATGGCCCAAGTATGGATGCGACATGTCCAAGTTTTGCTACTACCATAGAGTGTCCGGACACACCAACAACGAGTGCTTCACCATCAAGCAGATCGTATAGAAGCTCATCAAAGACAGTGTCATCGCCGACCCATGAAAGATCATCGCCATGGATGTCAATATGGTGGAAATAACTGAAGATGACACTAGCATCTTAGAAATGGTTGAAGCCTTCAAGCAACTACAGTTGGATATAAACTCCTTGTTCCTTGGTTTATCAAGAATGGGGCTGCTCAAACCGTTAAAAGGCTACGAGTCTCATCCGAACAGTGATCCGACAAGGTTCTGCAACTTCCATAACATCACCGGACATACCACCGATGAATGCTCACAGCTAAAGCATGCATTACAGAAGTTGATCAATGACCAAGTGCTAACCGATCCGAGGGAGATTATAGCCAAAATTGAAGAAGAGAAACAAATGGATGTCTCAGATTTGGCTGACGCCTTTGAAAGGCTAGGGATCACTATGACCGGCATGCTCGAGCGACTATTAGCAAGGGGCATACTCGAGAGGCCCGAAAACTACTGCATACCATTCTCCGACGATCCTAAGAAGTTCTGTGACTACCACCAGATTACTGGTCACGCTACCGAAGAGTGCACCTCATCAAAGAAGTCAATTCAAAGGTTGATCAACAAGGGTTCCATAGAAGACCCTAGACTTTATGTAGTTACTAAGCTTGGTGATCTAACCAAACCCATTGTGGCAGACTCCGAGACTCATAAGGATGATTCTTGTACCTCCAAATTCATTAATGATAGTAATTATTCTTGTTATATGTTGTCATTAGATGAACTATCTTTAGAAGCCTCTCTTCTAGGAGATTGCGACTCCGGTCCACTTCAATCTCCACCACTGTCTATAGCCGAAATCTTCACAGAATCCGCCAAAATGCCACAGTCTCCATACGACATGCGAGTAGAGATCAACCTACTCAAAAGGTCCGGACAGATCTATCAGTCAGACCCTAAGGGTACAAAGAAGGTCTTCAATAAGGAGTCAGAGCCATCAAACCCCGAGAAAGAAGATCCCATCCTCACGCAGCTTAAACAAACCCTAGCTCACATCTCCTTGTGGTCTTTACTCACCTCATTTCTAGCTCACCGCCAGATGCTTGAGAAGAACTTGGCAGCCACCATGGTCCCATCGGACACCGCTCCCGAGGATGTCACACAAATGATCGGTAACATTCACTTCGGGAATATCATCACCTTTTCAGAGCTCGATGAACCTCTATTTGGCATTGACCATAATGAGCCTCTACACATCACAGTCGAAATCAGCGGGAAGAAAATTCCTCGAGCCTTTGTGGACAACGGATCCGCCATCAATGTTTTACCGTCACGGATGATGGACATAGTGGGTGTGGACCCAACCACTCTAAGACCCTCCAAACAGACAATCAAGGCCTATGACTCTACATGCAGATCGGTGTTGGGAATTGTTACTCTACCCATCTCCGTGGGGACGCAAACTCTGTCCACGGATTTCCAAGTGATTGACATACCATCCTCCTTCACCATCCTGCTAGGACGCCCTTGGCTTCACAAATCTAATGTCGTTCCGTCCTCCTTCCATCAGTGTGTTAAATTCCAGTCAGGGAATGAGGTGACAGTTATCAACAGTGACCTAGTAACAGCATAAGGCACCGACACGAAAGGAGTACCTGTGTTACAAATTCAGCATGAGAAAGATCCCCGTCTTCAGCGATTTCGAAATAGTGGTACACTTGACTGAGGAAGTAGACCACAGAGGCCTGTTTGGGCTAGGGTACGTACTTACTCCTAATGACAAAGCAGAGCAGAATCATATAGAAGTACTCAAGAAGAAGCAACTCCCTTACAAGAAGTCGGATATGAAACCTTACCGCCTTTCCCTCAATAGATACTATGTGAAATAAGGGGAAGAATACTCAAACTTCGAGTTCACAGAGCCATGGTTCGACCACAATGGAAAGCTACAAAAGGGTTTTGAAATCTTCAGATATGTAGAGTTCGACCGGGCCAATCTAGAGCTAAGGTATATGGAACCTCGAAAGACTGCTGGCAGAGTCACTACCATCTAGAATGAGTACTGCATCAAAGTGAACAAAGACCTTACTTACGACACTAAATTTGTGTCACTCGATGAACCGTTGGTCGGTGAAGCTAAGAAAAAAGAGTCGTGGGATGGCCAAGATTTGTTCCAGAACTTGAGCCTAGAAAATGACGTCGTGCCTGTTATTGAATACGGACCTGTGACTACTACTATCGAGAATCTGGGGCTAGTCAGCACGTCCCCTAAAGAGTCAATTCCCCCTAGGTCAGTTAGGCCACCCTTTCTCACTTACGAGTTTGTGTCTCTATCTAAGTCTAATGACCTTAAGTCAAAAGACTATGATGTAATCGCAAATACTGTCTTTCCTCATGCATTAAATGAAAGTCTCGATCTTTCCGAGTATCCCGCTATAGCCACTCTTATAAATGATAAATTAACTAATCAACCTAATGATATACCAATAGTTAATAACGATTCATTAAAAGAGGCAGACACAAACAAACTTAATAACGAATACATCCGAGAAATCTCAAAGCAGGTTATGAATCAAAGGGAAAGCCGAGCCCAAGCTGCCGATGAGGTGTTAACATGTGTGAATCTGGGAAGACAAGACAAGCTGAAGTGGACTCAGATTGGGAGTTTTTTTCATGGCAAAGAGCGAGAAGCACTGATCAAACTGCTCAGAGAATACGAAGACATTTTTGCATGGTCCTGTGATGACTCGCTGGACAGAGTATGGGGACAGATGGAAACACCAGATATTGGGTTAGTAAAGCAAGTACTGCCGCCAGTCAAGCCCGATTGGTCACCTCGAATGGCCATGGAAATCAAAAAGCTGCTACAGAGAGACCTCATCAAGTCGGTATTTTGGCCAAAATGGTTGTTCAACATCATCTCCGTAAAGAAGTACAAAAGGAAGGTGACGGTTCACATAGACATCATGAGTCTTAACGAATTAAGCCCCAAGCATAGGTTCCCGCCGTTTGACTTAAACGCACTGTTAGAAGCCACCGAAGACAAAGATGTTTGATCATTCCTCGAAGGTTTCCCCGGTAAAAATCGGATACCCGCCGCAGCACAGGCAGACGAGAAGTTACTCTTTTACGTCCCATGGGGAACTTATTGTCACGCCAACGAATTCCTAGAATGGAAAGGCATCAGTATCTCTTACCACATGCCAACAAGATCACCAACAGATATAGACGTCTACATAGATGACCTAGTGTTGCACTCCAAAAGACCCTATGGCCGACACATCGAAGACCTGCGGAAACTCTTCAACATTCTGAAAGGTCAGAAAATTCTCCTAGATCCATCGAAATGCAGATTTGGTATTGTTCAGACAAAAGCTCTAGGGTATAGATTGGGACAGAGGTTCGAAGCCGACCCCGAGAAAGTCAGAGAATTAATAACAATGTCACCACCTCGCCAAGAAAATGAAAGGATCAAACTCATAGGTCTGCTACACTACATCAGCCGCCTCACAACGGAAGGAGACCCGGTCCTCAAGGAATTACAGAATTGTTCATAAGAAGTTTGGAATCAGAAATGTGAGTTGGCTCTAACTCAACTAAAGAGCCACTTAGCGAATACCCCATCTTTACGACCGACGCACGGGAGGTTAGAGTCACAAAAGGAAGCCCCCATCATCTTTCAACATTGAACAAGCTCGGATCTACCATTGGGCCTCATGTTCAGAGCACTGAGGAAAATGGGTAAAATACAGCCGATGCAAGAATTTGGTCTTACTCCGACACTACAGATTTCCAAACCAAACAGAAGGTGTTCCTACCACCAGAATGAAGGGCATAGTACGGACGACTGCCAAGAGTTGAAAGAAGAGGTCCAAATACTCATCGAGAAAGGTCTCTTAACCAAACAGAACGAAGATTGGGTGTACACGGACAACGACGGCCTCCTCCCAGTCAAGGTTTACAATCTCTGCCACTACTACAACTGACCACTACGGTCCGACTCTCCATCAGCGGTACTCTCCGTCAACAGTCTTCTACAACGGCCATCCCCCTTGTAAAAAAAAAAAAAAAATTATTAGTCTCTTTACTTCCCCCTTAGCCCTACTTGTAAAAGGGGAACGTAGGCAGCCTTCAATGGTACGATCTCAAAAATAAATAAAAATCCAAATCTGGTTTGAGCAAATTTCAAATAAAGCAAACAATCTGTTTATTACTAAAGCAAAATCTCTATTTTCCACAAGTCACTACACGTTAACATTTAGTTGATAAGTCTAAGATCGAAAGAACCTGCGACTAAATAACATGCTTTGAAATTTAAATAAACTAAAACAAACTAAAATCTAAACTATGTGTCTGCAATGACTGTGGTTGGATACTCGGAGTCACTCCTCCTCTTCCTCCTCCTCATCCTTCTTCGGTTTCTTGTCTCTTCGTCCGCGCCTAGCCCGTCTATTAGGATCATCAAATAAGTCCTTCCTCAACTGAGTCACCCCTGTTGGGCTTTCTCTCTTTCTTTTCCTCTCAATAGGTGCTAGCTGGGCCAACTCGGTCTCCACCTCCTGTCGTACATTCTCGTCCTCCCTCAAGCGTCTGCTCGAGACATAAGGGACCACTACCCTACGTCTCAGTCTTCTCAGAGTCTGTCCCATATTCCCTAAGGTCGTCGGGTACCAGTCCAAGTATTCTCGAGACAGAAGTATGTCACGTGGTCGCTGTATACAGAGAGTGATGGGCATAAGAGCATAATACCAGCACCGCTCCAAGAGCACTGCGACCGCAGCAGTCATGGAGATTATCTTGGCAATAACCCTACTACAAGTCTCGTCCCATGAAGAAGGTATAATCTGAGGCATCCCATACTGACGCCACACTCGTACTGCATAGTAATAAGTAGTCTCATCAAAGGCAGGGACCCGAATCATGCAGAGACCGCTCTGAGTCCACCGTGCTCTGATAACCCCCCAGTAAGGTACTATCCATTTGATCTGAGCCGTACTCATCTGTGCCATATATGTCACCCATGCAGAACAAGCCATCCCTGCAAATCGCTGCTTTATGTGCCTACTCTGACAAACCCATGGTGATACTGGCCCGACAGGTTCCTCCAAAACTCGTAACCTCTCCTGCAGCCACAAGGTTAACAGTCGGGTACTTCCTCTGATCATCTTTCGAGCTCCTGAAGACAACTCTCCAATACCATGCAAAGTCTCCCCAAGCAAGCAAGGGACAATACTGCGATTGGCTCGAGCCTGGTCCACCATGTCAAGACAACCCATAGTAGCTACTCCTACGTAAGGAGGAAACAATACTGAGGCAAACAGACAAAGTGCTAGACAATCTAGAGCCGTGTCAGATTCCACCGTGCTATTAATAAACCTGATAGGAAGCCTACAGAGGTTGACACCACCATCCAACAGCAAACCCCTAGCATCTTCAACAGAAACTCGCAACAGTTGGGAAACCCGAAGCTCCGGAGGCACTTGGTCCTGTGGCATGGCTACCCTATCCATCACTGTCGCACCACAAAGAGCTGCAAAATCTTCATACGTTGGGGTGATTTCATTATAAGAAAAGTTGAAGACATGATTCTCGTTGTCCCATAATTTAGCAGCAGCACGAATTAGGTTCTCATCAGATTTAACCCTATACAGGGACCAAAGACACTTAATTCTGAATCTCCTATCAAAGTTTGCACGAGTTGTCCTCGAAAGCTTCCCAACCCAGATCTTTAAACTCTTGATGAAGTAGCGTTGTCTCTCCTCAGAAATCCTAGGGTGTCTATCCATCAGAAAGGCGTAGAAAATCGAAATCTAGAGCAAAAGGAAGAAAAATTGCTGTCTGTCTCGTCTCTCTGCGAAACTGCTGATTAAATAAAGCAGGGAGTTCAAGTCCTGATCTTACAAGGAAAAATCTGGTGAAAATCATGTCAGACCAGGGATTAGCCACGCGGCCAGTCCTTCCCCATGGTTGGCCACGCGGCCACATAAGCCGGTCCAGACAGATTGCAAGTCCTTCCCCAACAAGCGCCGGAATAGACCCATCTCAGACATTTCGAAAGTCACAAGTCACAAAAGAGGTCTGATAAAGAGAGTGAAACTGCCCAACAGTGTGTAATCTCCATCTTACCCCTAGGGCTCAAGCATTGTACTAAATGTAAAAACATGTAAATAAAATACTGATTAATTACATACAAAAGGCAAATAAAATATTGTACATAAATATGTTTGTCTGTTTCTCTCCTCTCTCTAACAAAATGCAGGAAATAAAAGGACTACATCTAGTCCGAGTCAGAATCCTCGATATCCATATCATCATCCTCTCCACCCTGCTCCGTACGGTGGGACCCACCAGCTCTCGAGCTCCTACTCTGGACAGACCTCGAACTCTTAGCCTCTGTAGGGGACCTCTCTCTACGCTGAGGCAGCACCACATCATCCCGACGGTAGGTACAAGAAGCGGCCAAGCTCCGGAATAGCCTCTCAAAAATATTGCCCCGACGGACAGAGCGTATATAGGCCTCCCGAGTCACCTGAGACAGATAAGCACAGTTCAGATACAAGTCTAAAGTGTGTGTGTGCAAGACAGAAATGAAAGGAAAAGGATATCATACAGTAGCTCCAAGCGGAGGAAGTTGGGCCCCAGTGACCTCATCAGCCTCAGTCGGAGTCAGATCGAAATCCACCTCAGCACCACCCCGCTGCATCCGAATACTGTCCGGGAACTGCGGCATGTCCATACCATATCTAGCTCCTCTACTCGAGCTAGCCGGATAGGCACCAGTATGCCTCCTCGCCAAAACCTGTGGACTCAGCAGTACATGCTCCACAAACCACGCGTAGTCAGCACCACTCTGATACAAATGAGCCGGAGTCCTGACCCGGTAGTCACCGCTCCTCCTCAGCCTAGCAGGATATAGCATATCCCTCAGAGGCTCACTCGGGGCCCACAACATAGGATGTCCGCTATACTGCCTGTAGACTCTCTCGCCAAGATACATGGCATCCCTAGTCAACCCCGTCAAGAAGCAGCGGGAAGTAGTAAACTCCTGAGCCTGACCAACCCCCGCCAATACCTGATCCGACCAGGGAAACAGCTGAAAGTCCTCATGCAGCGGACCACTCAACTTTGCAATAAAAATCCCCAGATCGGGAGTCTTCCTTGGCCTTGCCACGGCCCTCTAACCGGTTGCTCTTTGCCCAGAACCTCATAACCGGGACTTCCTTCACCCCCTGCACAGCAAAGGGAGCAATATGGAACAGCTCGTAGACCCACACCTGTGGAGAAAAGCAGTAATTCAGTTCAAAACAGTTCTGACAAAAGGCTAACATGAAATAATAAAAGAGTCTGAGACATACCTCGAAGGCAAACTGGAAGCAGTCGAAAGACGAGGTACTGGACCTCGAGCAGACATCCAGGGCCCGATACATCTCCTCTAGCCCGGCTCCACCCCAAGAAACCTGGCTTGCCTGCTCCAAATCGGCCAGAGCACCCAACAGAGAAAACCGACAGAAAGTCCCCGCACTCGGGAACAGGGTCTGCGATAAACTGTACCACAAGATGGCCCGCACCAGACAGTCAGTATCATGGATGCCCTCAACAAAGCCCTGGATAGCCTCCTCCACCAAGTTCCTCAGATGACCCGCCTCAAAGCCGTTTCCCTTCACACCTTTGCCCAACGGCATCCCAATCAGCTCCACCTGACAGTGTGGGTCCGCAGATAAGGACTCATCAAAAGGTAGCTCCACGTCCGTGAACATGAGCCCCGTAATAGCAGCAAAGTCGGTCGGAGTAACAGTCACCTCTCCCCAACTAAAATGGAACGTGTGAGTGGTGTCCCACCAATACTCCCTCATCGCCTCAACAAGACCCATCACCTTCTGGGTCCCTCTACAGCCCGTACCACATCAAAAAACGGACCGAAGCCCAGAGCTCGAATCCTCTCCTTCACCATACCAGCCGGCGGCTATCTCCCCCATATCTCTGCCACCGCCCTCGTGGACCCCCGAGATTTCATTCTCTGCAGGTATACACAGCAAAGGTATGTTACCCAACTAGCAATTATGTGCTCTAAATTAAAGTGTACATGCATGCTTTATTTTATCTGCTTGCGCATATATTTGTCGTCCCTAAAATAATCAACAAATCCCAGAAAATTAAATATTCACGAACGATTAATTTAATTTAACGCAGTCTTAAAGTAATACAACAAGTATGAAATAAAAGAAATAAAAATACCCAAAAACAATAAAGCGAGATCGGTACCTCCTTCGTCTCCATCAGTCTCCCGCCAGACCAATGCTTGTCGGTGCCCGCGTACAAGTCAAAGTGTTGTCCCACCGTGAAATGTCATTCATCGGGGCGGAAGTTTCGAGAGGCCATCCTCGCCCGTTTTTGATACAGCCCCGCTGTAAGGATCCCCGCCCCGCGACAAGGTCAACACGTGTCCAAATCCGGGATGGTTCCAAACACAATAGCATAATTTAACGGAGTCGCCACACTTTGCTAATTTTAAACCCAACAAAATGAAAAAGGTTAGAGACAAAAGGTTCGGAGGTCAGGTTACGGCTTGGGAAGAGTTTTACGTCACCAAGCCGCCTTGGTCAAGACCGAGTCTCCCTTCTTAATTAACAAAAGTGCATGTGTGTGTGTGTGTGTGTGTTTTAACGGAAAATCTCTGTTTTTGACTGTTTATCAATTTTAACTGAAAAAGAAGGTTTTATTTGCACAAGAAACAACAGAACAAGGGGCAAAAGGGTCATTTTCCCTCTGACCCAAACCATCCGTACGGATGGGATGATCTTCCCTGGGATTTTTACATTTTATCAAGAAACAGTCCAGTTCCAGGCAGAGACAGAGCATTCTGCCTGAACTGGACTAAACTGTTTCATTTCCAGCTTTCATTCCAACATATAAAACCTCAAATAACTTCATTCCTATACTCAATGATCATCAAAAGAACTCTAAAACATGAATTTGGGTATGATCAAAGGTAATCATTGGAGAAATTTATGAAAAAGTTGATGAACATGGCTTTTGAGCCAAAAAGACCATTTGATGATTAAAGATGGAAACTTTATCATCAAGATGGCATTTTGACACATTATTAACCTTTTAGGGACCAAATTATTGTATAAAGATTCAATCTTTATGACCCAAAATGGGATTTCAAGGCTAAATCAAAGGGGGAAGTGATAAACACTAAGGTTTTATCATCCCACATGATTATCATGGCCAAATCAAAACAAAATTAACATAAAGATTTGAGCTTTCACCACAAGAGTGGATCCTTAAGCCAAATACAACCTTGGGACAACATTATTTGACATAAAGATTTGATCTTTATGACCCCAAAGGGGATTTTGAAGCTAGATCAATGTTTGGATGATAAAGATTAAAACTTTATCATCCAAATGACCATCCTTGCTACCAATGAACAACATAATCAACCAAAACATGTGCCTTTTTCATTAAAATAGATCATTAATTTGTTATAAGTAAGAAATTCAACAAACCATAATCATCCTTAGGTTAGAACCACTTTCACACAAAGTGTGAAGGGCACCTTGAATCATCCATGGTTTGGACCATAATGTATAACAATATATATATATATATATATATATATATATATATATATATATATAGTGCTTGAAGGACAAGACTTGCAATAAGATTAAGATTAAAGTGCTTGAAGGACAAAACTTGCAATGAAATTAAGTTGCTTGAATGGACAAGACTTGCAAGAATTAAGAGATGAACAAGCAAAAGAGATAAGATGAAGAGAAGGATGGGGGAGAAGGTGGCTTCACCTATGTTTAGTTAGGCCAATCTTCCTTTCTCTTTCACTCTCAAAACACTCTCTGGAGCAATTTTAGTAGAGTAACACTAACAATAATCGTTTCTCCCCTCCCCTGGAATGATCAGCAAGGGGTTCAATTTATAGGGGCTGATAGTGCCCAAAGTAGCCGTATGGCTCATGTTGGCGACCTTCTGGATTTTTCAATCTTTTAATTCCAGAACAGTCCCTGTGTCCATATTTTGTCCTAGTGAGGTCTTGGCCTATCAGTTTATCCCTGAATGGTGCCTAGAATTCCTCTAAGTTGGTCAAATTCAGATTGGGGTACTTATACCCGCGCCTTTGCCTTGCTCAAATTGTGGTCCTGCACCACCACCTTGCTCAAATTGCGGCCCCGCACCTGCATCTTGCTCATACGGTTGCCCCGCACCAAAAATAAACTCAAGATCCATCTCAATAATAACAAAGTATCTCAAAATCTCTCTTTTTCTCTCTCAAAACTCGACAAAAAAAGGAAGAAATTGAAGATGACAGCAACAGCCGGCGGCTGTTTGTAGGGTCTGTCCAGCGAAGGGACTAGCCGCGCGGCCAGTGTCTCCAGGCGACGTGGCACGATCTCAGCTCTCCATCTCGCGCGCCCATCAGCGATCCTCGTCAATGAAATCCCAGCCAATCAGAAAGACTGGCCACGCGACCAGTTATTCCCTCAGGTGCCAGAATTTGCAATTTAGCCCCTCGGCTTATTTTTAATCCGAGATTAGCACCCTTAGCCAAATTTAACTAGAATTTGACCAAAAATTAATCAATTAGGTCCGGAAGACTTCAGTAAATTTCCAAAATTAATCAATAGGGTCCGGAAGACTCCAGTAAATTCCAAAATTAATTCAATAGGGTCCGGAAGACTCAAGTAAATTTCCAAAATTAATCAATAGGGTCCAGAAGACTTCAGTAAATTTCCAAAAATTAATCAATAGGGTCCGGAAGACTCAAGTAAATTTCCAAAAAGGGTCCGGAAGACTCAAGTAAATTTCCAAAAATTAATCAATAGGGTCCAGAAGACTTCAGTAAATTTCCAAAAATTAATCAATAGGGTCCGGAAGACTCAAGTAAATTTCCAAAAAGGGTCCGGAAGACTCAAGTAAATTTCCAAAAAATAATCAATAGGGTCCGGAAGACTCAAATAAATTTCCAAAATTAATCAATAGGAAGACTCAAGTAAATTTCCAAAATTAATCAATAGGGTCCGAAAGACTCCAGTAAATTCCAAAATTAATCAATAAGGTCCGAAAGACTCAAGTAAATTTCCAAAATTAATCAATAGGATCCGGAAGACTCAAGTAAATTTTCAAAATTAATCAATAGGGTCCGGAAGACTCAAGTAAATTTCCAAAATAAATCAATTGGGTCCGGAAGACTTCAGTAAATTACCAAAATAAATCAATTAGGTCCGGAAGACTTCAGTAAATTCCAAAAATTCTGCAAGCTTGAGGATCATTCCTCGCTTGGCACCGTAGTCTATCAAAATTCTGCGAGCTTGAGGATCATTCCTCGCTTGGCACCGTAGTTTACTAAATTTCTGCGAACCCTGAGGATCATTCCTCGCTTGGTACCGTAGTTTGTCCTCGACTTTATTCTATCCCTAATTCTATTCTTGATTCTTAAACTTCTTATCGTACCATGTGTATGGCCTTCCTTCCTTTCCCCAGTAGAGTCCTCGACTTTATTGCTTACATCTATCCTCAGCAAAAGACGATGTCTCGTTTCTTTCTCCCCAGTTCCTGAACTACGACCGGCTTGATTCCATTTGGATTCGTAGGTAACCTGACATAGGTTCAACCGCTCGACCAACCTGGTCACATTCTTTCTCACTCTCTCCCTCGATTTGGAACTCATATTTTAGATCGGTTCCTTTCTTAATCGACGACCCTCCATGCCTTGCAAGAAACGTCGTCGAGGGGCTACTGTTAGTACCCAACCTGAAAATGAATTATTAGGCATTCTAGAACTCACAGGGACCTCCCAGGTATTTACGAGTTACGGAGGACTTATCCGGAATTTCCCGAAAAGCCCAGATAAGAAGATGTTCTCGACTGATCGGATGAGGGATCGAAGATAGACGTTATCTAGGAGTTCTCAGGAGTCCAGATTGATCAGAACCTCGGGAATCGAGCCAATCCAGTTGGACCGGCCGGGCGGCCACTCTTTCGGCTGGGCGGCCACTTCTTCCTGTCAACTTTTCCTATAAATAGGTGACCTCAGTTCATAATTTCAACAACAATTCTCCCCCGAGTTCCACAGCCAAAACTGACGGCAGAACTCTCTCTCTAAGCCTTTCTAGCAATCCTGAAGGTCTGGCGAATCCGCGCAAGAGATTCAACTTCGTTCTTGTCAAGATTGGTGAGAATTCTACATGTTTTCTTAGTTTAGATCTTATTTATGCTAGTTTCATGATGTTTATACATCTATATTCATATGATTCATAATGTGTTCTTCATGTTCTTGCTAGAATTCATAATATGCTATGTATCTAGGGTAGTGATCTTCATACTTATGTGTTATTTCATACACATTGATCAGTAATTCTCCAATGATGAATATGAGGACTACACATTGATCTTATCAATGGTATAATCATTATTCTAGGATGTGATCATCTTGCATGATTCTTTCTCCTTCCCCTTCATTATGCATGATCCCGCTTCTTCTCCCTATTCCGATTATGTACGAACTACGCTGACCTGATCTTCTCAAACGAGAGGAACGTAGGCAATCTTCGGATCCGGTCTCAAACACTAACACACTACTAACACATTCATCATGATAGAAAGTCCGACTGCTCGGGCGATATGAGTGATAACTTGATATTCTTCTCTTGTCGTAACTTGACCCCCGAACCCTCTCTGTTAGCTTTTCTCAATGTTTTAGCTCGATAAAAACAACATGGTGACTCTTAATAAGTTAAATGACAATTTGAATATCCTAATCCCATAGAAACGATAAATAAAAGAAAGACTTCCCGTGCGTTGTCCGCATTTATGGAAAGGGGTATTCACACTATGTCTACTTAATGAAGAACAAAAGTGAAGCCTTTTAGATATTTAGAATATTTCAAAATGAAGTACAAAATCAACTTGGAAAAACTATTAAAGAACTTCGATCCAATCATGGTGGTGAATATTTAAGCCACGATTTTGACGAGCATCTTAAAAATTGTGGAATTGTTTCATAATTAACTCCACCCAGAACCTACAATGGAATGGTGTGTCTGAGAGGAGAAATCGGACTTTATTGGATATGGTCTGATCTATGATGAGTCAAGTTGATCTTCCATTATCCTTTTGGGGACATGCTTTAGAAACCGATGCGTTCACACTAAATAGAGTTCCAACTAAATCGGTTCAAAAGACACCATATGAGATATGGATCGGAAAGAAACCTTGTTTTTCTTTCATGAAGATTTGGGGATGTGAAGCTTATGTTAAGAGACTTTTCTCTGACAAACTTTCACACAAATCTGATAGGTGTATTTTCATGTGATATCCTAAGGAAACCAAAGGTTATTACTTTTACAACCGCACGGACAACAAAGTGTTTGTTTCTCAGGATGGTACCTTTCTAGAGAAAGAGTTTCTCTCCAAAGGAATCAGTGGGAGTAAAATTAATCTCAAAGAGGTTTAAGAACCCGAAAATAACATTGAACTGATGGTGGAATCTGAAAAAGTTTCACAAGGAGTTGTGGCCCGTTCAAGATACACAAGCTCGTCACATATCTAGTAGGTTACGATCCGAACCCGAGAGATATGGATTTCTCATGACGGATAGTAATGAAGTAGAAATCATTGAGAATGATGAACCTACTTCCTACCAAGAAGTGATGTCGTCTCCTGACTTGGACAAATGGCTTGGAGCTATGGAATCCGAAATCCAATCCATGTATGATAATCAAGTTTGGAACTTGATAGATGCACCCGAAGGCGTAAAAATCATAGGATGAAAATGGGTTTTCAAAAAGAAAACTGACATGGATGGAAAGGTGCATACTTATAAAGCTAGACTTGTAGCGAAAGGTTATAGGCAGATTCATGGTATTGACTATGATGAAACCTTTTCACCGTAGCAATGATCAAGTCTATAAGAATTTTAATTGCCATAGCCGCATATTATGAATATGAGATAGGGTAAATGGATGTCAAAACAGTGTTCCTTAACGGGAACTTACTTGAGGATGTGTATATGACACAACCTGAAGGTTTTGTAAATCCAAAAAATTCTAATAAGGTATGCAAGTTGCAGAAATCCATCTATGGATTGAAGCAAGCCTCAAGGAGTTGGAATCTTCGATTTGATGAATCGGTTAAATATTTTGGCTTCATCAAGAACGAAGATGAACCTTGTGTATACAAGAAAATTAGTTGGAGCGTAGTATTATTTCTAGTGCTATACGTCGATGACATATTGATCATTGGAAACGATGTTCCTGCACTTCATTCTGTAAAGACTTGGTTAGGAAAATACTTTTCAATGAAAGATATGGGTGAAGCCGCATATATCCTTGGAATTAAGATCTATCATGATAGATCTAAAAGACTGATTGGTTTAAGTCAAAGTAATTTTTTTTTTGGCGAAAGGAGGCGGTACTCCCTAAATTTTATTAATAATGAAAGGAAAGATGACAAGCAAGGTGGGGGACATGACAGTCCTTACTACCAAAAGAAAATCTAAGGGGGAGGTCTTACACATGTTGTAAGAACCTCTACAGTAAAGGAGGGGATGACTACAATACAATGAAAAAAGATAAAATAAAAACCTAGCCATCTAGAGACATCAGATCCGGGTATATGGAGTAGAGGCTTGATCAAGACGATAAGCACCCTTGCAATCACGAGGGAGATCCACAAAAGAGTAGTAAAAACCATCTAATTTTTTTCGAGCAGCAACATTTGCAAACGAATCCGCCACCTTATTCCCCTCTCGAAAAATATGTGTAATACGCACCTCAATAGTAGCCATTAAGCGTTTGATGTGCTGAATCTCATACCAAATGCTCCAAGGGATGTGGTAATCATGAATTAGAATTTTTAACAAAATTTCCGAATCCACCTCAAGCCATACGGACCGAATTCCAAAATTGGAAGCAAAGATTAGACCATCCAAAACCGCTTTTGCTTCAGCCATCATATTTGTCCCAACACCATAGAATTTGGAATAAGCAAATAAAATCTCACCTTTCTTGTTTCGAAAAATCCCTCCACCCGAAATAATACCCGGGTTGCCTTTCGCAGCTCCATCCGTATTTAGCTTACATTGCTCAGAAATAGGAGGCTTCCAAACTACCAATCTGATTTCTCGAGGAGTTGGACAACCAAAAGGAATATGAAGACAATCAAAAACCTGATTATCAAACATAGAACCATGAAGCCGCAGCTTGAAAGCTTTTGCAACATTAGAAATCTGCTCGAAGACTTTGAGAATAACAGCCCTTGGCGTCATTGTAACGTTATCAAACTTTGCCTTATTAAGATGTTTCCATAATTCCCAAAAAAAAAACATGGAAGAAGCTTACAAATCCATTGAAAACCACTGCTGTCACCTTTCCCCTTCCTAAACCACCAGCTTGCTAGAATGGACCGAATTTGAGATGTATTGATGTGAATCCCAAGCATTTGAGCAAAGAACGACCAAGTGTCTAAAGCAACCGTACCATGACAGAACAGGTGCATAATATCTTCCATGGAATGCACAGAACAACAAACACAAGAAGAGACCATGTGAATACCCCTAGCTTGAATGGCTAAATCAGTAGGAAGACCATTATCAAGCAAGCGCCATAAAAAATAGACACTTTAGGAAGGATATGCTTATGCCAACAGGAAACAAAAAAGGAGCTTTTATTCCCTACAGTTCGGCACACTTGCCAGGCCGAGGAAAGGGAGAACTGACCTTTAGTAGACGGAAGCCAAAAAATCTTGTCTGGAATATTGGCAATAGAAATGTTCTGTTCTTGGATCCGAGAAAGAAAAGGCTGTCCAAAAGACTCCCTAATAAAATCTTCACGAGGTTTCCCATTATAAAAAAGAGTCGAGACCTCCAAATGATTCCCAGGAAGAGGGATTTGAAGACCGTCAAGCCACTTTTCATGCAAAGAAATGTTCCCTTCTCCAACCTGTCACGACCCGAAATCTAGGCTCTATTTTATTAGTAATTAAATGATTATTATTTAATTATTTTCTTATTTATTTATTTAAATTATTATTTATTTAAATAATTATGTGTGCATTTTATGTTTCATAATAATTATGCCTAGCATTTTAATTGAGTCGTTAGGGTTAGTGTAGTATTATTGGGTCTTAGTTGTTAGTGGGGAGTATTGAGTTGGGTAGTTTTAGAGGAGGGGGTCTTTGTGTAAGTTTTTTTAAATCATACTCCTACCCTCTCCCTACACCTCCTTCTCCCTCACCCTACTCCCTCCCATTCCCAGCCCATTCCTCTCTCTCTCTACATAGAAAGGTAAGCATTTTCTTCTCTTCCTTCTCTCTTCATTTCCTTCTTCTTCCTCTCATAATCTCTCATTTCTTAAAACGTGAAATGTGTTTAGATCGTCGATAGGATCGCGTAGAACCAAAAAGAATTGAATTCCGTCAACTTTGAGATTTATCAAGTAAGTTGCGTTTCCCCATTTTTATGCTAAAGTGTTCATATCATGCTTATATGATGTTTGAGTTGTTATATTTGAAGTTTGGATGAGTTTAGAATTTATTTGGAATTTATTTGAGTTTTGGTCAAAAATGGAGATTTTATGAATGTTGGGATTTGATCTTGTTATTGGTTGTTAAATGTTGTTATATGAGTCTTTTCAGACTTATAAGTTGTTTTGGTACATTAGTAAACTAGTTGGAAGGTTGGATTTTTGGTTGAAATGTGTTTTGGTATGAAAATGGAAGAACCCAGTTTGTTCTTCCCGATTTCCAGCAGTTCAGAAGATTGGGCGACCGCCCAAAAATGTCTGGGCGACCGCACATCTATCTGAAAGATTTTTGTTCTTGTTTGAGGGCTTGTTTGGGCGACCGCACAGTCCCTGGTGGGCGGCCGCACAGAACCCTGAAAGTTTACATTTGTTATTTTGTGTGATTGAAGAATGCATTTTGGTCTAGGTCTTGGGTGTCCTTCTAGTTGACCTTAGTGAACATTGTTGTACACTTTAGTGATAGAATTGGGTCCTTTTTGATCAAGTTTGTGTTTGAAATTCATTAATTGTTAATTGGGATTTTGGAGCACCTTTATTGTGTATTATTTGTTCATTTCATCTTCTTGGTGATTATTTGGCATGATTCCCTACTTTGGAATCCTTTGTTGTTTATCGTGCTAGTATTTTATTACTTAGCATTTAATTGGAAGCCCAGCTGGCATATTTGTTGCATCGGGCGATGGGAAAGATTATAATGGCAAAGCCAAGTCCATTATAATGTTGACCATTGTTTTGCCCCCTTCTATACCCCTTTTCCAGATTGGCCTTGGAAGGGATAAGTTAGCTTCCTTTGTGAATGTATCTAGCTACCGGGCATGACTTTGTGTCATGGCTCTTTTCCCTCGTGACACTTTTATGGTTATTGGTTCCGGTACCGGGGGTTTTCTCTTCGGTTTTCATGCTATTATGAAGATGATGATTGTTGATTATTGAAGCTGCGCAGCGATCCTTTATTTGGATGTACCGGTTTGGAAAACCTTGGCTGTATCCTTTGTTATGTGTTTATTTCCGCTGCTATCTGTTAAGTGATAAATGCTATGTCCTATGTGATATTTATTATTGCTGATTGTATATTGCATCATAGCATGTCATGTAGTTGCATTAGTAACTTATTGAGATTTATCTCACCCCCTTTTTCTTTTATCTTTGTTTTTCCTTACCCCCCCCAGGTGCTAAGGATTAGTCTCGCTGATCACGAGAAAGAGGACGTCGAGTGTGGATCCATTCTTTTGGGGAAGGTTGTTATAGGTTGGTTTACATTATGTAAATGTGTAACCTTTTTGGGGTAGTTGTACTAAACAATGACGTCATTAAGAATTGTATATTTGTATTTTGTTGGGCATAAACTTGTGGAAGTTTATGATAGTTGTAATTGGTTTTTTTTCAAACTTGGTTTTGTAAAACTTTGGATCATTACCTTTTGGTATCAAATGAAATTTTTAGCTTCGGTATTTCACAGTTTTGGTTTTAGAGTCGACGTCCAGATCGCGGTCTCGGGCCCGCGGGCCGAGGTCGCGACAGTTGGTATCAGAGCTATGGCATTAGCTCTAAGTATAAGTCTAGGTGGATTAGTATGACCTAGGTGGGTAGTAGTGTGCGGAGTGATTAACGGTTGATGTTTTATATAGGTGCTTGTTTACAATGGTTCGTAGGAGGAGTGGTGAAGGTAGTACCGATAATGCAAATCAGAATGATACAAGGGAAGAAGCACGTGCCATGTTTCAAGGCATGTTCGAGGCGGCCATGAAGGCCATACATGATCAAGGTCCGAGGTAGAAACAAGCTCCACCCCGCTATGGATTGGAGCAATTTCTGAAGTTGAAACCGGTTGAATTCAATGGGGAGCCCGATGTAAGGAAAGCTGAGTTGTGGATTGAGTCGATGGAGAAAGATTTATGATGTGTTTGGGTGCACGGATGAGGACAAGGTCCGGTTTGCGGCTTATAAACTTGTGGGAGCCGCCGAGCATTGGTGGAGGGTGTTAAAGCTAGTTGGGATGACACTCACACGGTGTATACGTGGGAGTTGTTTGTGGCAAATTCAAGGAGCATTTCATTCCGGTTGTTGATCAAACCGAAAGGAGATCGAGCTACTCAACCTGG